>BGPR01027708.1:0-20511 GCA_013235015.1 Araneus ventricosus
TACATTAAACAATTCTTACGCCTTTATCAAACTAATTTTTCAAATAAGTAGAAAGGTCAGAATTTTCTATTTCCATCCTGAACTAAGATTTGTTAAAAATACTTATTTCATCGTTTCAGAACACAGTATTCAATTCATTATAGCTCTAAGCGTGTAAAACTACTTTAAGACAACTCATTTCTCTACTGTATAGCTCTTGCAACTAATAAATAAGAATCCTCAAACCGTTTTTATTTAGTCTTGTTCCTCGGCAAAACGCTTTGCAGCTGCAACTCTTAAAATCAAGTCTCGGTGAATCGAGAAGAATAATAGTAATGGTTTTAATGCGGGAACTTGTTTATATTACCGCCATTTCTTTTTTTCCAACATCTTTATTGGCCATTTCTACAACTGCAATTACAACATGCATGATGCAAAATCGTTTCTAAACGACAGAGGTAGCGCTCTATTAGAAAGTAAATTTTGAATAAAATGATCGAATTCTAACATTTTTCCCTCGTAAACGCTCAGCATGTAATCACAGGGCGGACGAAGACCGACAAATCAAGGAAAATCAGGAATTTTATCAATCTGGAAAAATCAAGAAGTCAGGAAATTCGAAAAAATATAAAAATAAATCGTAAACTTAAGATAGTAGTGAGTCTATGAATTATGTATCTCTTGTCTAGCATTATTTGTATTAATAAATGGAATTTCTTTTAAAAAGCTTTATTCATTTATAAAAGCATAAAGTTTCTGAGTTAGAAAATTAATTTCTTATGATTTGTTAAAGAATAAGATTTGAAGTAATATTTGGCAGTTTTATTATTTAAATCTTGCTAAATTATATATTATTAGGTACATAATTATACTATTTTTATATTTATGATAACATGTTATTCTGGTACTCAATGCAAAGAGCACTCAATTAGTTATTGAACTGTTTTAAAGTTTTGAGCAAAGATCATAATAGCCTTTACTGTCTAATATGATTTTAGCTTGTGTGCAAAAGTAATTTTAATCCATTAATCTTCCATTTTAAAAAAAAATTAAATTTCGTAAATATTTTTTTTCATATTAAATAAGCTGGTAAAAAAGTGATTTTGTAATGTTAATTAGGAAATGTTGCAAGTTTATTCAGGGAAAGTCGGGGATTTATTTCCACTCGTTTCTGTAACTAATTTGAATCGACAATGAAACCATTTTGCATTAAAAAACAAATATAGCTTCTGAATGATGCCAATTTTATTTTCGTGCAATGCATTCATTCATTTTAACAAATTTTTAAATTAGTTTCACCCTTTGCACTCGGGAAGGTAATAAGTTGCATAATTATACACGTGAGTGTAAGGATTGATTGCGCTTTAAGTTGTAAAATATTAATTTGTTTCAATTCCTAAAAAATTAATCTGTTTTTTCTTATTATATGGTAATAGATAAGCGCAGGCGTTGCCCGTGGAATCAGGACTTCGATAAAACGGAGGGAAAATACCACAGTGATAGAAAAAGTTTGAAAAAAATCAAAACAAAAGATACACTTATTTTTCCTATCGATAATTACTCGAATGTAATGACGTCACGAAGGAATCATGTAGAAATGCATGCTGGAATGAAGCATATTACGTCACCTCCTGCGAGGAAGCAACAATGCATTTTGGGATTCGTCCGGAGAAACTCGCTGTCAAATCTCGCTAGAAAAAAAGCTGTTTGAATGATCAGGGAAAATTAATTTAAAAAACGGAATAAGGTATTTTAACCGTTCTGTTTTAAATTTGATAAAAAAAAATTAGTTAAAGTTCCGAGAAGGGAAAAAGAGTGAAATCTTCCACTTCAGGTTTAAGGTTTAAACTTTGAAGCCACATTATGTAATTAGCTCCTTGAAAACGTATTTCATATTTTCCAGTATTCTGTAACTTAAGATATCAGCCATATGCCCGGCTATTAAAAAGTATAATAAAAACAAACAAATTAAAAGAATGATCATTCAAAGCATTGGAAAGCAAAGGGATTATGACGTCACGCGGTTTTGACGAAATGCATGTTGGGAAAATACGTCACGCGGTTTTGACGAAATGCATGTTGGGAAAATACGTCACGCGACCTTGATTATGAAGATTCATGAGGAAAACATCATGAATCAAAAATTGTTTAACACTTCAGAAGAAAAGTAATTTAAAATCAACCAACTGTTCAATTTTAACCGTTCTTGTTTTAAAATAGGGATAAATACTCCGGTTTCTACCTTTAAAAAGTTGAAAATGTTAGCGTTATTAGAGAGTCGGATGCAAGAAAATAAGATTTGAAAGCTAAAAATGCAAATGAAAAGTGACTATTATTTAAAAATTTCTCAATTCAGAAAATTATGTTAAAACTTCAAAACAAACTTTATTAGAACAAGGATCGGATAGAACAAAAATTGTTTGTTCTATCCGATGGTGCATTGATTGTTTTTGGACGATCATTAGAAAAGATACTACAGCCGTAAACGTGCCAAAAATGACCCCAAATCACACGAAACATTAAATAAATTTCTTGATTAAATTTTTTAAATTCTGGCTTCTAGGTGCATTGAGGCAGCATTACGACTACCTGTGGCAACCTGGTTACAAATTTCATGGCTGTAAGTACTATAGATTCGTCTGGACACCGCGCACATACGCAAACATTGACTTTTATAAGTATAGATAATATAAATTATAATAAATGTGATTTATTATAAAGTACCTTCATCTAGTGCTTGCTTTCCTCTTGTACCCTGAAGTAGAAGTTTCTCCGTATCAATGACTAGCAGTATTCTGCCAACATGCTCGCATTCCACTACCCTGAAAATCTTCTTGAACTAAGCAATGTCTTGATGGAAACGTTCCCCGTCTTCATCCGAAACTGCTCCTAAATTTTCGGGGAGGAAAAGTCCAGGTGTGTGTGAAGGAAATGCACTTTAAGCGACGTGTTGCACCGCATGGCCATGTACGCTGACAGCACTTCCTCGACGTGAGCGACCTAATCATCACTTTTCTTGTTACCCAAAAAGTTTACGTACACGTTTTTGAATGCTGGTTTTTCTTTGCGATTCAGGTGTTTCATAAACGTCGAATCTTTAACAAGTTGTCTAATCTCGGGGCCCACGAAATTTCCTTTCTTGATTGTAGCCTCACTAAGACGAGGAAATTTAGTTTTCAAAAAGTTAAATTCATCACCTGTCTTATCCATTGCTTTCACAAACTGTTTGATCAATCTGAGTTTGATGTGCAAAGGCGGCAAGTAAATATTTTCCTTCGGGACCAGAGGATCGTGAACGACATTTTTCTGACCGGGAGTAGAAGTTCCTCGGCGAGGCCATTTCCGTACGATGTAATGTTTGTCTCGGGCTCGGATGTCCCATTCACATACGAAGCAGCAGTATTTTGGGTAGCCTGTTTGCAGGGCCGTGAGTAGAGCAACAACTTTTAAGTCAGCGCAATGTTTCCAATTATAATCATAACAGATTTTATCAAGGATCCGGCTGATGTTTTCGTACGTCTCCTTCATATCCACAGAGTATGCAACCGGGACTGATGGT
Source organism: Araneus ventricosus (assembly GCA_013235015.1). NCBI lineage: Eukaryota > Metazoa > Arthropoda > Arachnida > Araneae > Araneidae > Araneus > Araneus ventricosus. Next base: position 3,539 of record BGPR01027708.1, read on the forward strand.
AAATTCCCATTGGCCAGCAGGACAACTTTCAAGTTTGCCTTTGGTGAGTCTATAAACGGTCTCCATTTGTGTGGGTCACATGGCCTCTTCAGTTCTATCATCAATTCATTTGAATTAGGGCAGAACACTAAACCTTCATCTTCCGAAAAAATTAATTTCAGGGATGACTGTCTGGTCCTATAAGAAGAGATTTTTACGCCCTTTTCTAAGAGATTCCACTGTTGAAGTCAAGATCCAAGAAGTTGATATTTACTCTTGGGTAACTCCAAATCCCGGACGAGATCATTCAGTTCTGGCTGAGTAACGGGGTGAGGTTGTCGATGAACTAAAACAGCTGGATACTCTTCATCATCACCGTGGACGTTGATGGTCCAGGCTGTGGCTCAGTCTTCCGAATCCGTTTCCGGCTGTAGAGTATATGTTTTTGGGGCCACTGGGATTAGGAAAGATTCGTTGTGAGGAACTGGTCTTGCAGCTGAAGGGATATTAGGATACTGAATTGTGTGCTTGCTTTTGCTAGAGAACCCGGAGGTGGAAGTCATACAAAAGTAACAATATATCAGATGACAGCGAGGTTCGCGCGAAACCATGGGCACAGCAAAAGACATTGATTTACGGGTACCTTTGAGCCATTTGTTCAAGCTACTGTAACAAGTAGTGCAGCACAACTTTGGAGCCCAATCCGTGTCCTGATCACCAACTTGGCAATCAAATTAAAAATGGTAAGCAGTTTTAAAAGCGAAACGAACACCCCTTTCTCCGCTTCTTAAATCAAATCGCCGCAAACATAGCAGAAGCTATCGGGATAATTTTTACACTTGCATGGCATAATAAAATTAAACAGTAAATCAATGCTCGGTATTAATAACAACTTACTCACATTCTGTAATTAAAGCCGGAGAAAAATAATTGGATCGTTTGACAAATTTTAAATAACTTGGAAACACAGAACCGCCGCCTAGAACACCGCAAAGTTGACTCTCCGATCGCGAAACATGTACTGAGGGAAGTTAACGATACACGACTACATTGATAAGAGCAAAGGACTTTGAAACGTGTCAAAGCAGATATACTGCGCAAAACACGAAGCGTGGGAGTTATTCAGAGCAGCAACGTTGTACAGTGAATCTTCCAAACTTTCTTGTGAGGGATTCTGGACCACCCTCCCTTCACCCACTTGTAGCCAAAATTGTTGCTATATATTTTTATTGTTTGGGTGAGGAAAAGTTGGGGCTGGAAGCTGGAATATGTAGAAAATAAGTGAAAAAATTACAAAAACCGATTATTTTAATTTTTTTTAATTTAAGGAGCAAATCTCCCCTCTTTCTACATATTTTGGAACTGTTCACCTCTGTAGCAACTCGGAAGACATTTAACGGTTAAAATAATCCTTTTACCCCCTCCAAATCAAATTCATGGCCATAAAATTACCGAACAATGATAAAAATTGGGGGGCCGCGTCCCCAGAAAACGGTGGGTGATGGTGTAAAATGGGGGTCATATTCGGATCCAGAAGGCCATTTTACATAAGAATTTGCAGGAATGGTGTCGGGGCCGATTTTCATGCAGCGCAATGTAGTCGGTAAGAATATCTGTAAATGTCTCTCTTTCCAACCTTAAGACTGACATTGCTGGGAAGCGACATATGCTTGCTCTGCAAAGAAAAATTTGCTTTATTCTTTCATTGCGCGTTTGACTTGTGTTTTGCTAATAACATTTTTTGTTTGTATCTTCAGCTGGGAACCTTTTTGCTGGACAATGGCCGTGTGACCTGATCTCCAGATTGATACGCGACGCTTCGCACAGAAAGACGGACATCTTGAGACGACAGCCTACATTTCGCCACAAACTGCTTCATTCCATTACCGAAGTTCACACGGCCCTATGGTTGCAGTCATTTGATGGCCATCTGGGAAGTTTCAACACCTGGATCTTCCCCCTTTTCGAGGTGTAACATCAACAAGCCGATCTCGGGCAGTGACAGACAGTCTGCATCCGTCTCCCAAATTATTGGTCCTGCACCGTCATAATGCTATGAAATTGCCGCAATGACATGTTACGAGAAGGAACGAAAAAGAAATGTGATTTGGAAGAAACACATGGCTATTGACTTGGGAAACAACGTTTGGTCGTGATAAGAGTTCTCGACTGGTGATCGGCATATAGTCGTTATGCATCTTTTTCCCAAGACCGACAGAGAACTGGCCATGCAGAATTCATTTCGAGTTAAATTTAATTTTCCTGCTAAAGAATACAGTTGTTTTATTGATGCAAACAGAGTAGAAGAAAAAATAATATACTACTGCGAGGAAGGAAGTAGATGCCGATGAAACAAGAACATCAAAGTGCAGAAAAGTATTTTAAACAATTGGCCATTTCATGCCATATCATTTATGTGCGCGTTGCTTCTAAGCATCTCTTGTTGTGCTTTCATTTTGCATAAAATTCGTGGCGCTGTGAAGGAATTTGTCTCGGCTGGTGTTTTTAAATTTGCCAGCTTTGCTGTCCTAGATCTGGCGTTCTTGGAGAGCTATCGAAAACCCTCGGCAAACATCTATTCTGTCATTCCACCATCTAGTCTTCCAGCTGCTTCCATTTTCCTCAAGAACGACGAAATAGGTTCTTTACAAGACCTCCGATCTGTGCATCGAAACTTATTTTAGTCTCCCTGTGTCAATTCACCTGACTTTCGATGAACTCTTACTGTTTAACGAACTTCTCAAATGACTGTTCTCGTCTTGATATACGAGTGTGATTGAACTTTGCAACTTTCGTCTAATGTCAAATTCATGTCTTGATATCCTTTTTGTAACTCTTTTATTTTATGCGAGTGAAACTATTTCTAGTATTATCACCAAAGCAACGTTATCAACGTTGCAGAGCGGTTTTAAAATAATACGTACTCTCCCACAAAAGAAACGGGAGAGGTTGCGAGTACTTCGCGGCCATGTAGGGTTGTGTTTGTTTGTGGTGTCTTCTTTCAAGTGTCGAAGTCGGCAGAGATGCAACTTTCGAATAGTAAAAACAAATTCTAGAATTACAGTACCCGTCCAAAATAATTAAAACGTTCTTTTGAGTTATTTGATAAATAGCAGTTTTATTCACTTCCCATGAAAAAACGTGATAGAAATTTCAGCAAAATTAAATGTATTGAAAGACGTAATTTTTTAAATATTTAATTCAATTCAAAAGTAAATTTAATCGGTTTTAGCCTAATCTCTTAATCATGTATAGATTTACTTGAAATTGTTCGCTATTAATTTGTTTAAAATCAATTATCAATTCGTTATTAATTTTGTCGATTTGAAAGTTGCATCTTTACCAGCTTTGGTTGTCTTGTGTATAAAATATTTTTTGCGTATCGGGACTTCTTAAACTACCTCGAGGTCTTGACCTCTAACGGGTGTTTATACATCAACTGATTTTGAGAGGTGTGAAAATGGAGATGAGCATTTTATTAACAGCGAACGTAAGTAATTCATAAGGCCATTTTGGTTTAGTTATTACCATTAACCCTTTCGTAATGACGCCAGCATTTATTCGAACTTAAATACATATTATGTAATATAAAGATTAATTACAATAATTCTTGTTGATGCAGAAGTTATGAATATATAGTTTTAAAGAAAACTTCCTTTTCTCCCAAGAGCATGCCCTGGTGGCATTGTTCAGGAGTAAAACGTAAATCCAAAGACTACCCACTCGCAATAGTACTTGGTTTGGGGTTCGGTTCAGCGGCGGAGTAGCGAAAGGGTTAAAATTTTGCAAAACCAAATTCGTCTAAATCGACAGACTATGCTTCTATTTAATACATTTATCGTTACGACCGAGATATCTAGTTCAGGAATCTTCGCTGAACACTAGAATTTGATTTTCATAACAAATTTATTAACTTTAATAGATGTCTGCAGAATGCGTTCATCTTTTTCTTTCATTTTTTGATTTGTAAAGTGTCTAGAGCGAGCACGGTTACTTTTTTGTCTTGGAGCTTGCATCTAATTCGCTCATACCGATGAATGTGTTAAATTTTAACTTTTTTTCCCCGGCATTTATGTACGCTTGGAGTTCGAAGTAAGGGCAGTTTAAGAAGTGCATAACTAGAGAGAAATCTAGCTATACCCACATCACTCTCATGTAATTTAAGACGAGGTGGGAATCCGTGAATATCGTATTCCTCTTCTTCCGAAAATTTAATATTAGTAGCGAATCAAATTCTCTTCAGTTATTGAATTACTAGAGCATTTTAATCAATATTCTGACTTAACTTCTCCATTCTGTGTGTAGCTTCATCTTGGGTGATCAAATTTCGTTCACTGAAGCACTCGCGTAGAATAGGTGTACAAAATTGAATCTAGATGTCTATGTTGGTATCGCAGATTCCCCCTATGCTTTCCATTGCTTAGAATCCAAGTAAAAGAAAGCTACAGACGGTTTAACAATTTCGAACCCTCCGACTGATTGTTCCGCGGGTTGGAAGCGAGCCTATTTTCTGCTGCAGCGATTTAATCCTCTGACTGATTTTTCCGCGGGTTGAAAGCGAGTCTAATTTCTGCTGCATTCTGCGATTTTCGCAAGCTAATGGGTTTACTTAATACTTTTAAAACGTTGAATCGGATTATACAAAGGTTTGCAGATAAATAACTCGCTTAATTTTAAAAGGGGGCCTTCTGGACATTTTTAAAATTTTGCAGGAGCAGAAAAAAACGAATGGGCTGTAAACAGCATATAAATTAGTGTACAAGATATCTCTAATGTGTTTCGCAGTAGAAAATGGACCTGACCGTTTTAACAACCAACACCATAAAAGTTTCAGAATTATAGGGAATAAATTATTATAAAGCCAGGAATATCAATGAAATTTACCTAAATTCAAAAATTATTTGCGATTAATTTTTAAAATCCGCTTTTAAAGTAAATTTAAGTTATTCGTGTTTAAGTAAAAGTCGGATTAAAACATGACAAAAAATTCATGGAGAAATGATTAGAAGCCAGGAATATCAAGGAAACTCAAATAATAAAAAATTTAAAGAATATAAAAAAATTTTAAGAAAATTCAGGGAAATGATTATAAAGCCTGGAATGTGAGTGGAACTCGAATTTAAAAGTTTATTTGCAAAGAAATTTGAAAAGCCACTTTTTTTAAAAGAAGAAATATAGAAGGTGAAAACGAATTTATTGAAACTGAGAATCTAAATTATTGAACAAAAATATTACTAATCCCATATGTTACATATCTCTACGACTTTTGAAACAAGTATTTTGACCTTGGTTGATTTTTACACCACTAGATGGCGCCACGAGAGCCATGGTGACGCTATAACTTAAATAGATTAATTTGTCAGCACTTCGCGTATGCCGACGTGGCCTTGTGTTTAGGGCGCCTGCTTATAGGATCGCGGGTTCGAATCCCAGACAGGAGCTTGAAGTTTCGTCACATTCTACATCGTATAAGTAAGTTGATTCATAAATTAAATTAATAATTAAGCCTTGACTGTAGAAAAATCTGCAAGTATTTGGAACATAGTTTTCTTCAGATATTCTGCAATTTTTTTTCTGCAGAATATCTGAACAAAACATATTCCAAATACCTTCAGATTTTCTGCAGATTTTTTTTAGCTGGGTGACATTAACGATATTCATATCAAAAGTCTATGTGGTTCAAGATCAAAACGAAACCATAATTAATCTATAAGGCACAGCATTTGTATCAATCAATCGTTCTATAGCGTTATTTCTCGAATGATTTGAAGGATGTCATTGACCCTGTTATTAAAAGAAACTGATTTGTTGGCCATCCAGAAAATGTCCTGATATCAATGCTAGTTGACGACAGAAATCACATAAGGGAATTAGCTTTTCGAAGAATTCTGAAAGCTCGCAAAGTCATTGCCTACTGCTCTAGTTGTTTAACCGGACTGATTTGACGGTGTGGGGAGGGGAGCTGAGTCACAAAATGTTGCAATGCACATTATACTACTTGGTACTCATTAATCATCGATTTTGGTTATTTATATTGCAGGAAAAACAGTTATTTCGAATCTAAAATCGTATAATCAAAATTAAGTATTTTTCCAATTTTTATTTGAAAATTCAACCCCCTTTCGGTAGTATTAAATTTAGATTTTAAATTTTTTTATTATTTTTCTCTTAATCTCCATACCATAGAAAATCTTTTCCGCATAGGTAGGTTTTGATTAATAATATTTTTTTTCTCCATAGGAGAGCGATCCACCCTATTATACAGTCCGACAGACCATCAACCCTTTGACGGATTTAGTCCAAACTTTGATGCGGACCTACATTCCTGATGATAAAAATGCGTACCAAATTTTATCCACCTAGCTATTTAAGTTTACGAGCTATCGCGTTCACATTAACACGAACTTACAGACTGATTTTGTCCAAAATTTGATAGAAACCTATAAACACATACCAAATTTCTTCTCTGTAACTCTAATAGTTTCTAATTGTTTTTCGGAATCTGGAAGGTCTTAAAGCAAGAGGAGGGATAAAAAAGAAACTGAAAGGCTGATCAGTTTATTTTTTCTCACACGTCTTTCGCTTCTAATCATTGCAGGTGGGCCTCAAAATAAGCTTCAAGACTCCTTTAAAATCATAAAAATAAATATGATCAGCAGGGACTTCACGGTCTGCCAGATTAATTAATGGAAGTAGAATCCTTTAGAAGAATCAAGTCTAATTTTTTTAAAATTAAATCTAAGGTATTTTTTAATTATAAGTTTATAATTCGAATTATTTGTAAATAAAATACGGCAGATTGTATTAAAAATCAAGAGAATTTCAGTTAATAACGATTGGGAATAGGGCTAAGTTAAGTCCCAGCTAAGCTTAAGTTAAGACACATCTGGTCACTTTATTTTGAAAACCCAGGAGAGCTATTTCTTTCCAATTTCAAGGTTAACGTATGAAAGATAATTTATTGTTGAATTGAAAAAAAAAATGGATAATCTAACTGCTGCCATCTAGTGAATCTATTTGAAGTTAAAAATCAGTACTGATAGTATTTTTAATAAAGGTATGATGATTTTAGCTTTTATGAAGATGTTTCGTTCAGAAAACTCCTTTTTAAATAATTTTATAATTGTATAAATTCAAAGTGGAAAATTTTTTACGAAATAAATTTTTAAATATTCTGAATTTTACCTTAAGCATGTTTTCGAAGAATTTCTAGCATTTTTGCATATTCAAACCCAGAAAATACTCTTCTGTTTTAAAAAATTTTCATAGTTGCCTTTAAATGAAAAAAAAACATTAATTCTCCTTTTTCATTCAGGCCATGTACTAAAAGCCGAAACTAAAATAAAATGTGTATCGACTGTTCGGTTCAGAAGTGCTATAATTCTTTTCTTCGTTCAAAAACATGTAACATATTCAGTAGCGGTTCGCGCTTTGTAACCATGGGAGTGCTGTAACTTTGGGTCTAATGGAGCCGGAACGCACCGGAGGCGGCCGAACCTTAAAACAGCACGATTTTTGTCATCCAAGTTAGAACCCAGATAGCACGTAAGTTTGCAGCAAGTTTGATTTTGACTTGATATTCCCTTGTCATGGCAAAATTTGACGCGTCAAACTTGAAGCGAACTTGTAGGAAGCTGGCCGTGACAACTAGCGCCACTCGCTTGTAAAACGCGTTTGCTACACTTTCGACGTGACAAATAAGCGCCACCTCCCTTGCAAATCAAACTTGCAGCAAATTTGCAAAACAAGCTTGATGCAAAGATAGCACAATGAGATAATTATCTTTGTCTCTGTTTTAAAAAACATCCGATTTTTAATAGCATCTCCTAGACCGTCCTTCTTTTCATTAATTCAATAAATCAGTGATAATTTGTAAAAAAACTAACTTTTTTACAAAAAAAAATTTTGAAACATTTTCCATCTTTTTACTAAATCACTCACTTTAAAGAAAACTATATCGCCTTTTTCTAAATGTTGAAATTTTACGTTTATAAACAAAATTAAACCTAAAAAACAGTCGATGTTTGTTGAAAAATAATAATTTACATTTTGTCCCATTTTAAAGTAATTACTTTTGAACTCCAATTTCATAATTTATTCTACTAGCAAAACGTAGTTATTAACGAAAATCGCTTTCTCTTTGACTTCAAATCATATTCTCAACTCAAAAAATTAATGAAATCCAGAAAACAGTTTAAAATAAATCGTATACGAATCGAATCGAACGATGTATTAGCGAAGCTGGCCGAGTTGTATAGACGTCAGGCTACCAAGCGGTAGATCGTGAATTCTATCCTGGGTTGAGTTTGTACTCTGTTTTGGCTATAATTTGCAATGAGTTTACATTGCAAGCTTGCGGCAAACTTGCTGCAAGTTCATCCCATGGTGACTTCGAAGCTTGCGTTAACTTGTTAAACAAGTAGGGTTCCTGAATGGCGAGAAAATCAAAGTTAAGATCAACAGCAGTCTAAAGGGCCGAAATGTGCGTCAGATGACAATGATTAGTGTTATTTGAATTTGAATTCCCCTGAGGTTGTCTGTATTCATAATTAGTACGCTTCCTCAATTGATATTTTTGTCACCGTTTTTGTTATGTCACTGAGAACTGCATACGTGATTCTCCATGACGGGCTCCGCACACTTTCCACATGTAGCTTTACTTTTGTCACCACAATTCTTTTGTTGTGTGACTCAAATCTTAAACAGTACGCACTCGTCGATCCTGAAAATTCATGAACGACCTCTACTCCATTGAGATAGAGTCCCCTCACTGAACTCCCTGAAAATCTCTCGGCTCATCACAAACCGTGTTCGCAAATTTATTTCTCCGAGAAGTGTACTATCCGAAAACAGGGGAGGCTACTGGCATCAACCATAATCGTTTTCTCTATTCGGTCTGGAAGGTATTAGAAGGAAAATATTAGAATCTTATCATTTATATAGCGTAAGGCCTTTTGTTTTTTGTTAAAAAATTAATGGATGGTACAAATCTAAACACTTGTTCTGTAACTACATAATGCTTTCGCTTAAGTGTTTCAACACTCATTTATATCTTTATAACTTCAATTTGTCTATTTTAATCCCAAATAGATAGAATTGAAGTTACGAAAAGGTGAATCCATAGTTAGTGGTGGGAACTTATGCCGCGTATCAGACACGAACTACGCGTTGAATTTTAGTATTTTTTTTTATCATAAAAGAGTACATGCGATCGAAAGTATTAAAATGTAAAAAAATGACAAAAGTGGACGTTGGCTAACTGATTTTCCATCGTATCGCTCTTGTGTATGGTTCATATCAATCACGGTTTGGCAAATCTTATGCCTATATTCTTGCATTTAATCAAGACAGTGTAACAATGATATTTAGAGGATTTTGCCAAAAATAGAGCGAAAAGATGGGTCAAGTCTTTCCTGTTAACAAATTTTTCTATCTCAGTGTCCAGGTGGTCCAAATTCGGGGACTGTCCCCTATATCGTTTAATTTCAAATTATTGGTGTCTTTTTACCAATGCCCTCCCTCTCCTTTCACAAGTGACCACTGACATAGTGAATCCCACGGGCTAGTATTGAAAAATAATGATCAAAAATTGACCCACTTCTCAAAAAAGTCCAACTTATCACTATCTAGGAACCACTAGCTGGAAAAACGGCGGTCTTCTTTCCCCATGTTGTTATTATAAATTCAAAAATGAACGATTTTAGTCTAGTTTTTAAAGTAAGACTTGGATGCAGAAAAAAGTCTTATTAAAAAAATTAGACTTATAAAGGATTAAAAGAACTAAATATGTGATTTAGGTTTAGAGCCTGAATATATTACCAAAGAAAATATAGATAAAAAATCTGTGTATAATTATTCAAAAGTAAAAAAGAATTCTTCTTAAGTGCTACGAACTTGATCTAAAAGCCGTACATTTGAAAATCTAAATTATCGCGGGTCTTTATTTCAACGCAGTGAGCACCACCGTTCTCCGCGAGTAACTGAGACGGCTGTGGATGGGGAAATAAGGTCTTGCCGTCCCTGCATTTCCGCAGGCAGATAAAGCAAGTTCACTTTCCTTTCTGTATCCCGCACTCCGCAAGCTATGCGGTTTGCTGAATTATTAAACGTTACTGAATAGTTTCATACTCGAAATGATACTTGCAAACACGTTGGTTTCTGAATGTCTTAAACACGTTGCTGAAGTTGCTTATAAATAATAGGATTTAAAACATTATAGTCGGTGGAAGGGTCTAACTTTTGAAAAGGATATTTATTCTTCTGTGAAACGGTTTTTTCAGTATTCACTATTCTAAAGGAAAAAATTTTTTCTTCCGCTTTTTTTTTTTTTATAGTTTGCATGTGGAACCTTAAAATACAATCTTTGTGACGAAGGTTTTGAAGCATAAAGTGTGCCTTACAACATGGAAATAACACATGCGGCAAAATAACACTGGGGCTGAAAACTAACACTACCACAGCTGAAAAAAGAAACCGTTTTTGAGGAACTCCCAGTAGAGCAAGCTTTCTTGGAAATTATACTTAGGTTAAAATGCGCTCCAATCTGTTTGTTCACTTGATTATCGACTTTGTAGTTGATCAATATCTTTTCCTTGTTGTTTCTGACATAATTGTCTGTCGACCTTATACCAAACAGTACTCTTTTTTAGTTGGTGTATCTTAATCGATAAAATGGTTATAATAAAATTTAGGGAGCAAAGATCATCCAAATAATCATAAGATAACTAGTCGCGAAAAACTGTCTATTTAAAAGTTCCATGCTTCGAAAAAAAACACTAGAAGCTCTTTCATCGCTTCTTTGCTTAGCCTATTTTTGAAATTCTGCTTTACTGGCGTATTCAACATATATTTAAATGCCTACTTTATCAGATAGACAAGATTATTCAAAGTCTCTTTAACCTAAACCCGCCATGGTCTCCCTCAATTTAGAGGAAACTAAACGGCCCACCACCTTGACGGAATCAACAAGATACGCCGTTTGTAATGACTAAGAAATATTATGCCACTAATCGAATCCAACCCCTAGTAAATCACGCGCATTGAAAGCAGGCGAAATGCCGAACTATCGAGTTAAGAAAGAAGCCTTTTCTCGATTAATGTAATGTTGAGCTGTGGTCCTCACGGATGGGCTGACACCGAGCTCAACGCTCCTCTTAATCTTCTAATCCTACCAACGAGAGACAGTGGACCACATGAAATGGAGCTGAACCAAATCTGGACTCGATCCTAAGTGTTTTGGAAAAAGAGAACAGAAAGGAAAAAAATGTAATGATGAGTAATTAAAATTTCATATTTTAACAGTTTTAAGAAATACCAACATATTCTAAATAAAGATTACAATAAGGTTTTACTATTAATTTCTGTGCAATATTAAAAAACATAAATAATTAATTCATCTTGTGTAATCCCTAAGTCTGCTCCATATTGATGTGCATCGAATTATCGCATTTTATATAAGCTAAATTTAACAATTGATTAGTTTATCAATTGACAAAAATTAAATAAACTTACAAGCACCAATGGGCATCTGATGCTTCTTGAGAGAAATGACAGGCCCTTCCCAAACAGTGGAGGGGTCATCTCTAGATAGCAAAAAAAATGCGACGCTGTAAGGGTATTTTCCAAGTTTTTTATGGAATTACATTGTGGTAAATGGAATGAATTTGTGCCAAAATTACTCCCTTACGATCTTGGAGGTCTCTGATTTAGAACAATGAAAACAATCAGAAATAATTTAGGCATTTCGAATTATAATGAAAATAAAATCAAATGTTATAATAACATAGTTAACATTAATCTTATTCACATTTGGTAATAGGGAATCTAATGTACCAATAGAAGAACTTCGAATTACCGACGATTATAATAAAAACCTTCGAGCTAATTTGCACTGTACATATAAAATATAGCAAAATAATCTATGAGATAAGTAAGGATCCTGGAGATAACGTTCTTGATAATTCACTGCATCCTAGTAGGATTTCGAATTTGTGTGTGGTTTAACTTTACATACTGAACTTGGGGGGATATAAAAATTCTATAAACTTTTATTTTCTTTATTTTTTTTGTTTTCCGCATTACCAATATTATTTTCCCTAAAATCTGAGCGCCGTGTACGCAGGGAACCACAGGTTGGGAACCCAGACTAGATAAATGAAATTTTATGTGATCTTGTGACTAGAATGTAGCAAAATTAGCAAGAAATTTTATTTGTTTGTATATGAATTTCACAACAAATTGATCTTAAACGTGAATTCTTCTCTTCTCATTCCGAAAATCACATTTTGGAACATTGTTATGGACTGCCTGTCGGGCACGATAACTCAAAAACGCCTTGATTGATTTGAACTTGACCAAATTTCTCCTACTAGCTCTAGGTGAAAATTGGCATGTAGACTGAAAATGCATCATAAACCCGCAGGACCTACGTTTTCAACGTAAATTTTACAAAAGTATTTTTATGTAATCCTTTTTATTATACTCATGTCCATAAATTAAGGATAATTCAGAATCACACAGAAATTGAACTCTAAAATAAAAATTTCAGCTGTGGAATTATCACACACATCTTGAAGAAGAATATGCAAGTTACAGGAAACCACCAGATGGCGCGGATAGTACGTCACAATGACGAGAGTGTAAGAGAGGGCAACGATTCCAAGATGATGGTAATGTGAGTAGATGTTACAGCACAGGTCGCCCCGAGTTACAACGCCGAATGAGGACCGGTATTTGGCAGTTAGCCAAAAGAAACAGACGGAGCACAGCATCAGACCTGTCTCGTCAGCTCTCTTCAGCTACCGGTACGACAGTTTCAAGGCAGACCTTGTACAGACGCTTAGGTCTATATGCTCGTAGGCCTGTCAGATGTGTTCCACTTACCGCAACTCACTGTCGCCTGCGATTAGCCTGGAGTAGAGAGCATGCATTGTGGACACCGCAACAGTGGTCTTGTGTGATGTTTTCCGACGAGTCCAGGTTTAGTTTGCAGTCTGATTCTCGCCGGACTTTCATATGGAGAGCGCCAGGTACCCGTTACCACCAAGAGAACACCATTGAACGACACCGTTACGATGGTGCAGGATGGCTCGTTTGGGGAGGAATTATTCTTGGTTCCAGAACTGACCTGCATGTTCAGAGTGTACCGATGACAGGCCACATCTATCGGGATGTCATTCTGGAACAACATGTACGTTTGTTTCGGGGCGCCATGGGTGCTGAATTTCTGTTTATGGATGAAAACGCCCGTCCTCACCGTGCAAACATTGTAGACGAATGCCTTCAATCGGAGGATATCACCTGTATGGATTGGCCAGCATACTTACCGGACTTGAATCCAATAGAGCATGTGTGGGATATGCTTGGCCGACGAATTGCAGCCCGTCAACCCCCTCTCACCTGTCTGCCGGAACTTCGGAGGGCATTTCTTGATGAGTGGTGTAATATTCCCCAAGATCAGATTGATAATTTGATACTCAGTATGCCTAGGCGTTGTAAGGCCTGTATTGCATCGTCCGGGAGACAAATCTAGGTTATATAAAAGGAAGGAAAAAAAACATACTCCTAGTTGAGAGAAACATACGAATACCTATGTAGAAAAATGTACAATGCAAGAACAAAAATGACTAATAATAAAGAAACAGGACTAAAACTAAAAAAAGAAAGTATGTAGAAGTATAATAACATGGTGGTGATTACGCATTGAAAGAAGAGATACATTTTTTAAAAAAAGAGCATCGCAGAACTTGAACATGAGATGCAATTTGAACATGAGATCAAAATCTGTACGAAATGTCTACAACGGTGACTGCATTATTATATGAGCCTCTTTTTTCCCCGAATGCGTATTATTTACGCAAGTCTTTGGTTTTATCTGTATTCACAAAATTACAATTTAATGCCTGTTTTATCAGTATTAATAACATGCAACTAAATGTCTGCTTTCGGAAAAGAATATCGAACGACGCGTAGGTCGTGGCTGCGTCACAAACAAGTGTACATACAGACGAACCGTCGAGTTAAAACAGAGACCGCCCTTCTATCGGTCAATTATGATTTTGTGAAACACGGGAAAATACTCCGCGCTAGTTTAATTTTTAAATCAGTTTCATATTTTCCAGTCTTCAAAGGTTTTATACTATTAACCCCTTAACAATGTAGTTTTTTTACTGCATACTTCCAACATCATAAAAAGTATGATGACATCTCCTTTCAAAACAACGCATTTAAACACGACTTGAACAACCAGCGGGTGTGGCCTCCCCGAAACTTTCTCGCATGCGAAAAGTAATGTGGGGTGGGTAAACACCCAGTGGGTAGGTAAATATTATGGGGTATTTACCCAAGGTCTGGTTATTTTGAGAAAAAAATTATGAATGGTAATTTACAATGAAACATATCAAATTCATGAATTCCTGAAACTTAATATTTTGCAAAAAGGAATTGCGTATGTTCTCAATTTTTGCGCGCTCTGAGGAACTAGAACTTTATTTAACGTTTTTGTTTACGAAATCTTACTGCTGATATCACGCAAGATTCACCATACCTTCCATCTGGAGAATGTCAGAACGAACTTTGATTCAAGGGTTGCCACAATTTCCGAAGTGCGGCTCGCTACAATTTCCTGCGTAGACTGCCAAGGTCAAACGCCAACCATACTAACTTTAGTAAAATAAGCGAAACGCTCGCCAACACACAGTGGCAATGTGCATTTTGAACTAAATATGCAATTTGAACACCTGTTTTTTAACCGATTTGAACGAAATTTGGGCACAGATCTATAATTAATGTTAACATACGTGATACCAAGTTTTATTTATCTAAGCCAAAGGGCTTATGAGATACAAGTATACGATTATACAGACCGACAGACAGTCAATCCGTCCACGGATTTGGCCCAAAATTTTATACGGACCTACAATCATGACGATAAAACTGTGTACCAAATTTTATCCATCTGGCTATTCACGTTTCTGAGTTATAGTGTTCACATGACTTCGGACATACAGACAGACTTCCCGTTGACGGATTTTGTCCAAAATTTACAAATTATGTTTAAAGACCACATACCAAATTTCATCCCCGTAGCTCTAATAGTTTTCGAGTTATCGTGTTCACAGACAGACAGACACACACACGCAGACAGGCATAATTCCAAAATTGTGTTTTTCGGACTCAGGGAGGTCTAAAACGTGGAGATTCGTCAAAATCTCGAGTTCGAATTTTGTGACGCTTACAATACTTTCTCTTTGTATACTTCGTATACGAGAAAGTAAAAAAGCAGAATATTTACTTCCTCTATGCAGCAACAAAATCGCACAAAAATAACATCGAGTTCTCAAATGTTTCCTTTTCTTTTCCTCGTTGCCAGGCAACGTTTACGAAAAAAAAATACTGTAGTGTTACCATTATATTTCTATTACTTTTTGATATATAATCGTGTCAAACGATTTTTTTTATTAATTTCTTTCTAAAAGTAATATTAGTCTTGAAGTGGATAATTTCACAAATTGTCTTTTATTAGTTACAAATCGTCTCCCCAAGCAACACCACCCATCTCAATTTTTTTAAATATCAAAGAGGAAGAAAATCCTCAATTTTTCGCAGACAATAGCGAATAATTCTAATTTTTTTTTCACATCTGGCAAGAACACGTGGTCTTATGTTTATATAGGATATTAAAAAAATTTAGAAATATCCGTTTTTTGATTGCGAAGAATTGAGTATTTTCTTCTTCTTTAAAATTTCAAAAAATTGAGATACGTGGTGTAGGTTGTTAAGCGACGAAATTCAGTTTTGTCACTGGATTATAAATAATTAGGGCTCTTAAATAATCATTCATTTTTAAAAACAATTTCAGCAATTATCACGTTTAAGTGTATGAATAAACTAATGTAGAAGAGAATCCGATTTGTGATTCAGTATTCCCTAGCAGTTGCTGGGAATACTGAATAATTGTTATATAGAGTATATTGTTGATCCAGTATGCAGTAAGACCAGAAAAAGAAATTACTCCGGCAACATTTCTTTTGACGTTTTTCTGTGATAAATCTGTTTTAAAAGCATCAATTTATTTGAATGTTGAGCACGGATGGATTAGAGATGATCAATATGAAATCGCATTTCTTTCATTCAGATTGAAAATGTTGGCAATGTATTTTAAATTTAATAAATTTAGCAAAAGGAAGAAAAGAAAATATTAGCCAGACACTTTTAAAACACAACTTTCAAGGCCTAAATAGAAGAAAGTTTAACAAAATTACAATGATTTTCGTTTGCTTTTGAAGGCCATTTCAACTTTACTTATGGATTCGCTGGTGGAAAAAAAATCATTAAGTTGAAACGGAAAACAAATTATATTTTCCAACGTTATTTCCTCCTTTTTAAAAAAATAAATGAAGAGTTAATAAAGAAGAAAAAATCAATAAATGTAAAAGATTATAGCGTTCTGTTTACATTTATTGATTTTTTCTTCTTTATTTATAACAAATTTATATATAACAAATTTGTTATAACAAATTTAAATAAATATATAACAAATAAAAATTATATATAACAAATTTGAATCATATATTTATAGCGTTCTGTTTACATGTGAAGCATAGTTGTTTCAACAATGAAAACGAAAAATGGGAAATATTCGAATATTTTTTGAAATCATCCCTAATTAATGAAAAAAGTAAAGAAACAAAATTTTGCATAAAATTCAAAATCATATAATATATCTTTTATTCATCCATACGTTTGTTATGAATGAAATAAAATAGCAAATCTATGTGAATAAAGCAGTACTTTATGATTTAGCGAAAAACCTTTCTAAATTTATGAAGCAGAAATTTAAAAATGTTTGAAAATATAAAAATTATTTTTTAATTTAAGATTCTTTCTGATACTAAATATATATTAATACCAGATCAACAATTCTTACAAATGATTTTAAGTATCGTGTGGTAGAAACTTTATCACACAAATCAGCAACTTTATTCCATTTGTGT
>BGPR01027709.1:0-20511 GCA_013235015.1 Araneus ventricosus
GCAGCATCTGTACATATGTGAAAATAAATATTCCAGTGACATAAAGACAATAACATATTGGAGATCTTACATTCCCTAATGTTACATGACATAAGTGCACCTTACTTGCCATATCATGTCTGCACACAAATTTCAAAGTGAAGCTATGAGTAGTTACATAGATTTTTAGTTAAATGAGATAAAAGGAAGTGAAATCATCACAATGCTGGTTTGAAGTTATATTTTAAGGATTGTTTTATTATTTTTAATCCTCGTTTTTTATCCGTTCTTTTGATTTGATCTATTTTTAATTTCGGCAACTAAATCAATCAACCAGTTTATTTTTTAACAGATTGTGTATCATAAATGTTTTATTTCTTTCCACTCATCCCATTGAAAAATTAAGTCTGAGGGATATGTGGCCATGTGTGAAAAGTCAAGCAGTAGGTTAGATTATTGTTTATCTCATTTTGATTATCTGAGTAAAAAAGTGCTTTATTATGGTACTTAAAAGAATTTTAAGAAATTTTACTAAGCAAATCTTTTGAATCCAGATGAGATGTGCCTTTACTGCTGTGTCATAAAGGTTTATATTTGAAGTGTGATATATACATAGATATATATATTATAACATTTGCATGGGGTGCATTTATATGAGCGGACAAAAGAAGTAAGTACAATTTTCATTCGTTCATGCATGTGTCTGAAGAGTCTTCATATGTTCAGATTTCTAGCTGCATACAAGGTGTGACTGTTTTTTTCTATGCTTGTATATAATGTTTTTGTTTGAAAAACTTATTAATTGTCAGTGGAATTACAAAAGAATTTGCTCTGCAAGATGTTTTGGGTTGTGAAACTAGAATTTAAAAGACTGATTATATTTAATACAGATGAAGGATTCTTTTGAAGTGTGTTCTGCATATGGTGTGATTGTTCGCAAGAAATCCCGAAGTAATGGTTTATACTAAAAGTACTTCACATGATTAGTTTTCAGTTAGATTTAAATAGGCCAAAGCATCTGTCTTTTTTTTTTTTTTTTTGCCCCAGCAGGCTAATGAATGAACTCAATTAGTGGATCAGCAGATATCCAAAAGATAATCAATCTCATGCCAGGTGCTAAGTAGTATTTATGGTGTTATTAATTCATCTGATCTTGATATGTTTGGAGATCTGGCATCTTTTGATTGTTGTGAAAAATGAATATTAATAGTACACATGCATGATCTGGGTAAAACAAAACTTAGGTATAAGACTTGAAGAAATTTCACATAAATGACTGTACTGTCATAACTAATTACACGTTCTCACAGTATAAACCTTTGAAGAAATTTCGCATAAATGACTGTACTTTCATAACTAATCACACGTTCTCACAGTATAAACCATTACTTTTGGATACATTTATCCAGACACCTTGTATATTGAATTCTGAAGATTTAATCATGATTATTCACTAAGTCCATGTAAATACAGCTATGTTTCAGTATGAGAGAATGCCATAATCATCTTTTGGTAATTAGAAATACAACTGCAATTGTGTTCTCAAAAAGTAAAAACAGTTACAAAGTTTTCTTCCTATTTTACCCTCACACATGCATGAATGTTTGAAATAAGAATTTGTAAATATGTTATGAAGCAGCTACATAAACTTAGTATTTTGCTTGGGGACATTTTCTTTGCAAAAATTATGCATTATTGATTAATAAAAATATGGTTTTCTTGCCAATTTTGTGAAGTGTAAAACTGTGTTTTTTCCCCCTCTTGTATGTTTCAAATTATGAAAGGTTGTTATAGTAGGGTTGTACTTTTCATTTTTATTTTGATTTATATAATGAAGATATTCAAGTCCATTTTTAGTGCTATTCTCAAAGCTCCCTTTATTTGAGGCTAAAATGCATAAAATTATGCTTTGGTTGTGTTAAGAATCTCATTTTATTTGTTTAGATGTCACACATTCAATTTTTAAGGATGTTTTTAATTGTGAACGATTTTGTTTCCTGCTGAGAAAAATGAGTTGTCTTAAGAACTGACAACACAGCATTTGTTTATTAATAAATGGTTATTAATAAAAAATGCAATAAAATGTAACAATATTTTATGGGGAGGATTGAATTATTAATTTTTCATATTTTAATGCCATTTTCCTAGTTGTGCGTAGAATCTCATTTTGAACTAGTTTATGATTTGTGAAGTTAAAAGTTATTGAAATTTTGCATAATATTTTACATTATTTCCACCTGCAGTCTCAATATTTGAGTACTTGGTAGTGCCACGATATTTTAAGTTTTCTTGCATTGCTGCTATTTATCATATTTTATATTATATTTTTAGTTTTCCTAAATTTTAATTTAATCATTATGTAAGGTTTATTTCACAGCTACTGATCTGAATTCAATAACATTTAAATTTGTTTCATGAATCTGTTAAAATAAAGAAACCATACTTGTATTATAATGCAAATGAAAAATGCTGAACAGCTAGATTTTGGTTTAATAAAAGTATTTCTGAATGTAATGTATTTCATATCATATTCATTCAGCTCATATTTTCCAAATATGTATTGGATATCTCCTGTATATTCACATATTTATCAAAATACCATGCTATGAATTATAATTAATAAAAATATGCTGTTTGTGAAAGTGTTTTTTTAGGATATACATGATAAATCAGATATTAATTTCCTTCGAGTAAATTGGCTGGCTTAATATCAAACATCACTATCTACACAAACAATTTTTGAGGTAATATATTTCATGATACAAATTAATTAACTAGAAGACTATTTCCATATATGAGGTGTTTAATTATATTCCAAGGAAGAAGGGTTTTAAATTTTTAATAAGACAAACATATCAAGCTATATAGTTGTATCTTATGTTATGAACATTTTTATTTCTTTGAAAAAAATTGCATATTCATTTATCCTTGTTGTTTTTTTACAACAGCAGGTTATATTTAAAAAAATAAATTGCATATTTTGAATTTAAAATAGCAATGGCGATGTAATTAAACACATTATTAACTGATTTTTCAAGAAATTTATTTTGTTAAATATTTAAAAATTAACAGTCTTGACAAGGCCATTTTTTCAAGCCAAAAAATATATTTATATTGTAAAATTTTATATATTTGGACTTACTTTTAAAATATTCCATAAATAGAAAGAAAAACCCTTTTAATTTATGTAGATTATCAAATCTACTTTTTATCTGAAAATTTCTTAAATGGTGTGGGGGATCTGTTCAATCTAGAGATTCAGTAATTTGATGGTGTGATTTAAACATAAGATTTATTTTTAACAATAAAAAGATGTTGCTTAATATTCCTTTCATAATGATATACATGCTTTTATTTATGTATCTGCAGGCCCTGACATTTTTGGAATTATTTTATGTAGAATGTTATTTGTCATTTCTCTATGAATATTAGAACTCTTGTTTTACAAACTTTTCGAAATATTATTTTGCTAATTATTCCTAAGCATTCAAATTTCAGCACTAAAAAAATCGCACTTGTCTACATTTTTTCTGTTTTTTGCAAGATGCACTTTTGAAATATATAAAAAATCTTTCAATGAAAACTATTTTAATATAAAATTATTTTATGTACATCAAGAGAGATCTTCTAATTAAGGATTTTAACCCTCTCATTTATTTTATAAGATGTATGCAGCTGTTATATTCTGAAATTATTTTGATGTCCTTAAGACTTGTGTTTTTAGAAATTAGAGTTGGAACTTAGTCATTTACTAGTGATATGAAATGCTGTATGTAAATGTCCTTTACAAAAATCTAATTTTGATTTATACATCTAATTTTGTAAGCATTTTTTAGGTTTATGTGACACATTAGTAGTTCAAAGGGTTTTCTTTTGAAATTTCATGTAAAATGTTTTTAGTATTAGTGACTTTGCTCAAACCAAATATCAATATGATTTGCTCAGTTTCCTGTAAATGATAATGTGTGATTTCGCATATCTGTATATTTGTCAGCTTTTGATTGTGCCTGCTAAATGAGCATTGTGATCTATGCTAATTGTAAATAAAAATGAATGCTTTTTAAAGGAGTGGTGTTTATGTTGCCAATTTTTTTTATTCAATATGATTATCTGGATACGTATGTAGAATAAATCTGGCTATGATGGAGAAGATTGTTTTATTGTATCAGTGCTTCTTGAACTTTTTCCACTTGCATCCAGAAAAAGAAAATTCCCCTTTTATTTGCCAAAAAATTTTGTTTTGACCCTCGAAAGTATAAATTAAACATATGAAGTACTAATTTATGATGAATAAAATTGAATTGAAATTGTTATTCAGTGAATTTTGTTGAAATATTTTTACTAACTTTGCGTATAACGCATCAAGAAAACTGATGCGTACTTTATTAATATGAGGAAGTGATGAATTGTCATAAATGAAAACTAATTTAATGGATAATAAAATACTTCATTCTTTATTAAAAAAAGTTGCTGAATTCAAAGCAAAATGCAAGCAAAGATTACAGAAAAAAAGGAAACCAATCTAAGAACTAAATTTAGAAATAAAGATCTGATATGTGTTTTCACAAAACATTACCTCTGTCCGACAAATACCGTCGTATAAAGTTTTCATATTGGTTGAAAATGTGTATCAGATGGTTAAATTTTGAGTGCTGCAGTTATTTTCTACCCCTAAGTTAAAATTTTACGCATCAAGACTTTTTTTCTGTTTTTAATCTCTTCAAGTACACAACCATGGGAGTAGTTTTTTTTTTACTTCAAATTAAATTCACCTCTATGTAAAAAAGTTAAATTTCTTGTATAAAAATTAAGAAGAATGAGTTCTGTTTTACAGGCTCATTAATTTCTGTCTATATTAAATGAAAACGTAATGTATATATATTCATTTTTAAAGAAATTTGTTCCTGATGAGGTTAAACCATCATTCTGCTTAAGAGTGCTCCTAAAGTCTTAAGAAATTACTATTTTGTGTGTCATCACACCCAGTTAAATACACATAATTATGATCCTTATATATTTTGCTCTACCTATTATATTTAAACAGAATTAAGTCTTAATTGCCGGATCAGAACCATCGAGTGTTTAAATTGGTGATTGTATGTGTGGTTCATAACCCCTCCCCAGAGAGTCTTAAAATGACAAAAAGAGAGGGCAGAGAGTCAATAAACCATGGGGATAAGGCAGAAGAACCAAAAATAATCATCAGTGTAACTAAAATGTGAAAAGATTCATATTGTCAATGCAAATATGAAATGCAGATCTCTTACTTTTGAAGTTTTCATATTCTGTGTGTTTTTGCTGAAAGATTGATTGGCTTTATAATCGCAAGTAGAATTATTTTTCAAAAATCACGGAACAATTATCATTTCTAAATTCGACCACGCATTTTAGGTTATAATTTTCTTCGCAAGGTAACATATCTGAGTTCCAAATGGCTGCTTTAAATGATTACTTAAAATATATGTAGGAAGGTCCAAAAGTTTTCGGCCTGACCCCTTTCCAGTAGCCGTGCTGGTTCCAACTTAGCACAGCATGTAGCTATATCTTAGAAGATAAGGTACGACTCATCTGATATTTCTTCAAGCAATCAAGGAGTGTTAGCGTCTGCCCCCGGGGGGGCAGTGTCTCTCCGACAAGGGAGGGGGCATGACCTGCTATACAAGGGAACGGATGTAATGATGACCCCCTCAAATTTTTGCCACATTTTTATTTATATACTAGTTGAATAGCCAGTTGCTTGAACAGGGTACAAAAATCTGCCTTGATGGGGGAAGGGCACCCACTGGCACCATCCCTGAAGCAGACTAATTGTAACATTCGTTTGAAATGTGGTATCTCTAAACATATTTTTCTGATTTTAAAACTGAGTATCATGTGGTTATGAAATTTTTATGTAAAGAACTACTTAATTCTGCAGTGGCTTAGCGAGGATTAGTGGCGGCCGGGCATAATATTAATTTTTTGCCCTCTCGTCATATTCAGCTTTAAAAAGTGACAAGTATGCACTTACATTTTTCTCCAAGACTGGTGCCTAGTCACAACACCACTGCATACAGAAGACACAGTGGGAGTTAAAATAGGCAACCCCTTTTCTCTATAGTCTGATCCAGAGGCGTAACAAGGGTAAATAGAACTGGGGCATAATGTGATATATTTTGTCCCTCTGGCTTAGCAAGGAGGAGTGGGGCATTGGTAATATTATTTCCCATCCCTCTTCATTTTTGATTTTAAAAATTGACATAAGCCCACTACTATTTTGGGTCCACAGTGCCGTCTAAGATTGGTGCCCAGGGCATCTATATAAGGCCGGATTATGCCATTTAGGGGCCCTTAGGTATTTCAAATCTCGGGGGCCCCTTTTTTCCTTCCCAACTTCCAAAACCGAATGTTTTTGTATTAATTTTAATTTAATCTCTTTGTGAGAAATTATTTTGATGAGCTGAAATAGTAAAACATAAAAAAAATGCAAAATTAAGAAGTAGTTTTATACAAAATATTTAAAATCACAAAACATTTTTTAACGTAATCTAAATACTATTTTATTGTAGGATCGAACATGTTTTAAGTTAGAAAGCAATATATATATATATTTTAATTTACAAAACGTCATAATATAAAACTTGCAAAATGTATGTTGTTAGAATAATGCTCCAAAATTTAAACAACACTTGATTTTAATTTGAATAAAGTTGAGTTCATGGCCTGTGTAAATTAAATGAAAACACAAAATTACATTATTCTGCAAGTGCTGCAAAAAATAAATCTCAAGTCTTCGGGGCCAATAGGCAGTTGCCTATTTAATAATCTGGCTCTGCCCCTCCCCTGTTGCTACGCCACTCAGTTGCGGCTAGTGAGCTCAGAAACAAGGAGGGCTCCAAAAAAAATGTTTATCAAGAGAATACAATTTTAAAAGCCACTTTATCTCAGAGTAGGAAAGTAAGCAACTACCTAGGGGCCCCTAAACATTGGGGAGCCCCTAGGCCTCGAGATTTTGTTGCATTACTTTCATGGTAATTTTGTGCTTTCATTAGATTTGCAAGACTCGTGTGTTCGAACCTATTCAAATTAAAATAAAGTATCATTTAGATTTCGGAACATTTTTGTGATTTTTTTTTTTTTTTACATGTTTCCAAACTCGCTTGCAGATCATTGTGGTTCCAATATGTTTTGCAATTGGCTGACTGACTCAAAAGTCTACAGTCCGAGCAAATTTTGTGTTACAGTATTTGGACTGTGTTAACGGAGTTTTGTAGCTTTTTTTTTACTGCTTTGTTTAAAATTACTTATAAATTTTACTACTCTTGTCCCATAATAATAGTAGCAAGTAAATATTTAAACGGGAATTATTGGCGAATGCAGCTGTAAGTTATGCTGTAGCGCAAAATTGCGAAGCCTTCAATTCAAATCAATGTTTCATGACATCTGTCATTTGTTCTGATACATCTTTCAATTTTTAGGTTAACCGAATTATTACGAATTATAACTATTTTCCTAATTTCATCCGCTGATCGAAATCAATTGTTTTATTTCAGTTGAATATCAACCCATTGTAAAAGTAAGATGAAAAAAGAGAGTTTTCAAGCGAGAGTTGCGATTGTCCTACAACACTACACATCACTACACAGTATCAGTATCGTAGTATAGTCACTACAACATCAAGCCTCGCCCAATAATATTGATGAATTTATAGAAGCCGTAACTATCTGAACAATCAAAATAAAAATTAGGAATATTATTTTTAATTTATTGTTTAATTTAAACTGGTTTTTTCATAATAAATGTTGCGTTCGATATTTATTTTCTTTTGCTACTATTATTATGGGACAAATTAAATTCATCAACTGCTACTATTATTATGGGACAGAGGTAGTAATATTTTTTACACTTGAAATACTAAAACCAACTCTCCTGAAGGTGACCCGTAGTTAAATGTTTTGTTGTTTCAGTTTGTCATATTATCTGTTACCTGAAAACGGCTTATATAGAGATTAAATAAGAACCGATAAAAAATATCTGGTTTTGGAGGTGGGGGCGCGAAGCTTGCATTGCCTATAGGCCCTTTCAGGGCTTAATTCGGCCCTAAATAGAGTGAAGAAAACTAGAAGGCCCATCTCTAAAGATCGAGGTTACGCAGTCAAGAAAAAAGATTGGCAACCATTGTTTGAAGATTCGCAGGTTATATTTTTTATTGATTATTAAACGGAAGAACACAACGCTGAGTACTGTGCCACCTTATTGCATCTATTGAGAGACGTCACAAAAGAAAAGAAGAGGAAAACTCTCCTGAGGTGCTTGCCTGCTTCATGACAATGCACCAGTACTCAGAGTTGCGATTGCCAAGGGTGCCGTAAAGAAGTGTGGCTTCCAAGAAATCTCACCCACCCTATACCTCAAACCTTGCCCGGAATGATTACCTGTTGGCCAATTTGAGATCCGATCTATGAGGGAGGAGGTTCAAACATGGATGAAGAGATTCAGTGTGCTGTTCTTGTTTATTTTATTGCCGAGGAAGAGAATTATTTAAATTTTTTTCAGGGTATAGAGATGTTGCCTAGAAGATGTAAAAAGTGTTTAGAACTTAAGAGTGAATGTATTGAAAAACAATGAATACGGGATTTTTCCCTTTTCTTTTCCGTAGGCCTGGAATTTTCGTAGGCTATCTAGGTATATTATGAAAAATAATGTTCTACTTCAAGAGTGTTATCGCAAAATAAGATGGTGACTTCACAATTTTCTAGGCCTGGGATGTCTTATAAGATACAACACTAATTTTATCAACAGGTCTTGTACACATCCTGGTAAATTATGCAAGATATATGTTCCTATCTTAAATATATAATTTCGACATGTCTTGTAAACCGCATCAGGTGATTCCAAGGTGATCGCTGATTCGAGATCCTCGATAACTTTGAAGACTTTCGATGAAGGAAATATTGAAAAACCTGGAATACTCCTACTGAAATTTTTTAAATATTCGGTACCGTAATCTTCTATTATAGAGGCATCCAAACTGGCAAATTCTTCATCCAGATGTTTAGAGATTTTTTCATAATCAACCATCGGTGTTCTGTAAAAGAAAATGACAGAAATAAATTTCATAAAATAATATTTTATAACTTGTGCCAGCGGCTTTGCCCCTGTGTATTTCCGCTTTGCGTGCAGGATGCTCAGAAAGTTCACGTGCAGTTTGAAACAATACATTCGATAAATCTTTTTCCCGTCTCGCTGTTCAGTATTTATTTACATCCGACTAACTTTCCTCTTTCTATTTTGACTACCTAAAATCAGTTTGGTTCCAGCATCATCGCAGTCCTTTGACTCACTGCATGTACCGAATCAGTGGCGGACTGGCCAGATTGGCAGCTTGCCCGATGGCAAGTGGGCCCCCTTAAACATAAGCTGATACGGGCCCCCTGGATATTTGAAAGAGAGAAAGGGAAGACTTTTTTCTAGAGAAATTCCTGCGTCTTTTCTAAAGCAAACAAAATATCAAGTAGTTTTATGTTCCTCACACAACCTCTTCTCTGCAAGGTCGGTCTCTTCTGTGCACTGACCACTCGTATTACCCCCTGCAAGACGGAAGAGATGACCCCTCTGAGGAGGAAGGGTGCGGTCCTTCGAAATGTCTCAATAACATTCTTTTTTGTTGTTAGTGCTTTTTACAGTAGTAAAACTGACGGACAAGCGAACAAAGAAAATAGTCTACTTCGGACCTCTGAGACTGTTACAAGGGGAGGGGGAGTCATGTAATTTGACGAAATGGCATCGGTGAAAAGGGGACACTCGCCTTTCCCTTGGGGGTGCTTCTTTGGTTTTGTTAACAAGGTTGTTAAAACGGCAAAGGGCCCTTTCTTCCGTGACAGATAATTTGGGTAAGGGTAGTGGTATTCCTGTTTCCAGTCAACAGAGAGAGAGAGTAGAACATGCATATCTTATAAAAGGAGAAAAAAAACTTAGAGAGGTGAACTCAAATTTTCCCTATCTTTACATTGCTTTTCTAGTATTAAATACTGACAGCCTTCGGCGAATAGCTGAATAATTCATCTTATTAACTGTTACTGATTAAATTATGTCAGCCAACTTTAAATTCACCAACTTATTCAATTTTTAGTAAGCTGAAGCCATTAATTGTTACAAAAGATCAAGA
The DNA here is from genome assembly GCA_013235015.1 of Araneus ventricosus. Lineage (NCBI taxonomy): Eukaryota > Metazoa > Arthropoda > Arachnida > Araneae > Araneidae > Araneus > Araneus ventricosus. The sequence continues at coordinate 10,127 of BGPR01027709.1, forward strand.
AATAAATTAGTTAAAAAATTGAAAAACAGTGGACAGGGATGTATTAATATTTGAGCTAAATTTTTATGTAATATGTTTCGCATCTGATGAAATTAGGTTTTTACATTTAGCAGATAAAAAAGACTAAAAAGCTTGACAGTCAATGAAGTTATTTTTTTTATTTTGGTCAAGCATAATTCTAATTTAAATTACAATTATTACACTTTATTAAGCTAATTATGTAGTGAATATTTAGCCTAATAAAACACAAAATAAATAACATAATCTCGAGGGAAAACTTTCTGTTAGTAACAGTAAAGATGAGTTTTAAGATCATTGCTAAAAATTAAATCTATCATAATAATATTGCATATATGTCTAAAAAGTAAATTTATTTGAAGTAATGAGGAAAGAAAAAAAATTTGACTAAAACACTGGTGAAATGGAATGCAATTTATTGCATTAAAGAAAGTTTTTATATCGTAAAATGAAAATAAAATTATATATCATACTTCTTCTTTAACAGAAGACAAATATAAGATTTATTGATTTGAAGCAATGAAAGTTGATTAACTTTCATTACAACATTTCAAAGTATTGTTAAATATTATGCTTAAAAATATACTTTAAAATTGCAAAATTAAAGAAAAAATTGCACAGCAATTAAACTGGCATCATATTTAAAGATAAAAATTTTGAAATTTAATAATATGTAAAAATGATTTTTATGTGATAATATTTTTTTAGTTATAGTTGAAAAATTCCCAATTCTTGCTTAATTTTTAATTAATTAAAATTTAGAAATTTTCCGAGATGCATATTCCTACGCTCTTATAGTAGGTTTGTACCAAATTTGGTGGCTCTAGATTCAACGGACTGTGGAACATCAACAGATAGACAACAACCTACATATACATTCACTTTTATTATTTGTTATCATTTGCATACAAAAGCATAATCAGAAGTAAAACATAGAAATAACACTATGGTACTTCGTGTTAGATTTTATTGCTTAAAAAAATAAAATGCAGTTATAATTTATAATTTTCTTGTTTTCAACTATCTTGTTTGAAATTGATTTAATACACAAGTTTAGTCTTTCATATGTAAAAAGGAATTGTTCGTCTTTTATAAAAATCTACAGTTTTGTCCAAACATGATGAAATTTTTCACATGTGCTCTTCAAAACAAAAGGAGAATCACTGTCAACTTTTCAAAGTCCTGAAGTTAATTAAAATTTCAGTTATTAAAAATTGAACAATATTTTGTTGTTTTCCCCGTGATATCTTCTTTCAAAACTCATATCAGAAGAATGATTTTTTCATTATTTTAGAAATTCAAAAAATTATTTTTGTAATGTTTATTGTGTATATATATTGTGTTTATGTTTATTGTGTATTTAAATATTATTGTGTAATTTAATGAAAAATTACAAAAATATTATTACTATACAAATCACTAAACTAATAATAATTAAAAGAATTTTTTCTTCCCTCACTCTTACAAAAAATACCTACTAATGGACATCATTTCTCCTTCACATTTTGTCGCTAAAACCGTATGAGAAAAATTTAACCTACAGAATTTAAAATCAAACATTTTTCATAATATTTTCGTTATTTTTCGGGAAATTAATTTTAATCCTGTGGGTGAGAAATTTATTGGTATTAGACTTGGTGTCGACTTTGAATTCTTGGTGTGTATCTTTAAAAATAAATGCTGTGCTGTTATCAATTCCTTGCTTTAGTTTGAACTCATTTTATCCTGCTTTGTAGAGCGAACTACTAGAATTTAATTTTAGGGTAGGGTGGACCTTGAAGAACGAAGTCAAAATAAAAATCATCACTGACAGTTTGCCTTCCGTCCCTACATTAAAAAGTACAAAAATCAAATACAAATTTGTAGGATGTCCAAAATTAAATTTCTGAATTCAAAGTCTTGTCAGTCTCATTTGGGTCAAGCTATACTGGAAAGCCAGGGAATGATCTCGTCACAGAGAAAAAGTGCTCCTTCTCTGTGGAGCTTGTAAACCGTTTTGCTAAGATCTCCACCGAATATGATTAAATATTAGTATATCCATACACTCATTCTGTTATCAAAGGAATTTGTAAACAGCGCGTGTGAGGGATTATAATCCCAATGCTAAGAATAACAGTTTAGTAACTAATAAATACTAATTGCTCATGAGTCTTTCTCTTGATTAGAATTTAGTTGGAATAATATCATTATCTAGATTTAGTTTAGCTGAGAGTCCCGATTATGGTTAAGTTGGGTTTCGATATTATGCCGACCATTATGCTTGTTTTTACTCTTTTAATCAGGATGTTCGTTTTTCTGTTCTTAATAGGCCTGCATCGATTGAAAATATATTAAAAGAACTTTATCTGTAAGGAGTGAAATCCATTTTTGAGATATCACGGGATATTTGTAATAATATTAGTTTTCGTATTGAATGATCTAATGATATTAGTGAATTCTGTTTTTCAAAGCTAAAAATAAAGAACAGGTTTCAAAATTCATTGTCTGAAGAGAGAGAACTTGGAATTCTCTGTATATTGCTATCTATTGGAAAGGAATTGTTAGATGATTTGCATGCAGAAGTAATTATTAACATACCATCTAGTAAACTCAACAGCTGACTAGATATCTAGTAAACTCAAACGCTTACTGAGTTCTGTACTTTTGAGCTGTTAATCTTTGAAAGTAAGAAGTATTCTTTAAATTTGTTGAACTTGGTACATAGTTAGCTCTATAATTTCGGTTTGGTTTAAAAATTCTAAAAATAACAGTACAGTTCCAAAATTACAGTAAGCTGCTATACACCCACCAAAAATGATTTAAAATTCAATCATAAATTTGTTTTTGTATTTCTTATAAAACCTGTCTTACCAAAACCTTGTGAGGTCCTGTTTTCACAGGACCGTTCGAGTGAAAACAGTTTGTTGGTCAGTAATTTATTGACTTGTCTAATACAGTCTGTTTGTCTGTAATTTATTTTGTTACGATCAAAAGCGTTGTTCGATTTTCTTTGAATTTGGCATGAATGCTTTTTGATGTCGGCGAAAACGACCGTATGTGTAAAGATTTTTATTTTTTTTATTCCGTTTCAAGATGATGGACCCTTAAATGGTTGCGTTTCGTGTAATGTTAACTGTTTTTTCAATGATTGTACCCAAACGAAACTCCGTTCATAATGCCTCCAAAGATACCTCTAATAATAACAAATTACATTTCATTGTGATTTTGTTAATGTTGATAAAAGCAGACATTTAATTGTAGTTTAATTAATAACGATAAAAGCAGACTTGCGCAAATAATTTGGATTCGGAAAATAAATGGCAAAAATTTTAACGACTGAAATGAAGAGCAGATTTTTTTGGGGGGGAGGAGCGAGGTCTACTGTTCACAAAACTACTAGTATATAAAACAGATTTTTAGATAATAAAAATATATAATAATTTATATAGTATATCATGTCCATTTATTGATTTTAATTGATTATGTTTATAATAAACAAAATTTAAAAATATATGCAGAGAAAAAATATCATTTTTGATATGAGTGGGCCCCTATTGACTGCTGGCAACCGCTATTTTCAGACCCAGTCAGCCACTGTACCGAATAAGTATTGAATTCCATTAACACGTTCGCTACCTCCCCTGACTCACCTCTTCTGTACTTCAGTTAAGAGATAGAAGAGAAGGAATCTTCTAATTAAATAGAAGGGATGAATCATGGGAGCCAACGTGTTAAGCCCCATTCCCATGGCCAGTGGTTCGAGATTTGTTGTCTGAAGTCAGCCTTATCTCCCGTCACGAGACTGCAAAGAATCGTTGTTGCTTGTGGGGTTTTAGAGTCGCTGGACCCTTCTGGTGAAATGTCGGTAAATGCTCGGACACCAAACGCCAGCAGATCGACAGATGAAGACCTCAGTACAGTTCCTATAGGCTGTTGTAGATTGTGTAAGCGTTTTAGGAATAGTGCGGCTGATTGAACCCCTTAACGACAATAAATACCCAAGTATGACCACGAGCAACCAAGCTACTGATCGTTGGAACAAGGCTTATTAAATCGAAAATTTACCACTTTCTATTCGTTATCTCCTGGCTGATATATATCTCCTGTCTAATTTCACGTCTGACTTCACCAGAGTGTTTCCGGTTCCCCGTTTTAACAATGTCCTCCTTCTCCTAGTCAATTTAGTTTCCAGACCATAAAATTCCACTACTATTATAAAATCAGCTAGTAGAAATAGACATTCAATATCTGTTTACTATGAGCCCAATCGGAAGTCAAAGAGTTATGAAGTTTTATTTGGGGAATAATTGTTTTCATAATTAATTGTATCCACCAAAACAGACATTTTAGCTTTTATTCTCTTTTAAAAGCTTTTAACCCTTTAACTAGTTTGGCCTACGTTCATCGAATTATCGCAATTTTAAACTTGAAAACTAAAGCAAAGTCATTCACAAACGATATAATTCGATACAAAAATTAAGTGGAATCCATAAACATTTCAACTATCCTTTCGGTTGTCAAATGAATTAAAATGACAACGCATTCCCAAAGTAGAAGATGTCGTCTTATTAGATAGTTAAGGAAACAAGCCAGCTAAGTGGTTAATAAACGTCGTTTATGTTTGTGAAGATGGTATTTCATGACCGGGATTTTATTCGAAGATACAAATTGAAAACTCACCGAAATAATTCCGGTTCAATGGATATCACTCGAATTCCCCAGACATCCATCTCTCTTCTAAGACATTCGTTGAATCCTACGACGGCAAATTTACTTACAGAATAGGGTGTCATGTAGGGTGAGGCAATTCTGCCTAAAAGAACAATTGAAACATTTAGCGGAACGATTTTCTATCTCATGAAACTTTATAAACATGGTAAAATATGCAGGTTGTTCAATTAATATGATGATAAGTTTAGAGTTCTTAGTAAATATCAAGAGAAACATAACATAACACCACAGCATACCCCGGAACTCGGAGTCTAAACTCGGCTCCCTGTCGTTTGGATGAGTATGTGTGAAACTTTATTAAAAAGCAAAAGCAAAAAAAATAAATAAATAAATAAATAAAAATGAAATAAATAAGTAAATAAATAAAAATAAAATAAATAAGTAAATAAATAAAAATAAAATAAATAAAAATAAATAAATAAATATAAATAAAAATAAATTAAATAAAAAAAATAAATAAAAATAAATAAAAAATAAAAAAAAAACCCCTACATCATGAGATATAAAAACAGATAAAAGGGAACATAATAATACATGAACAAAGAAGAATATAATGAAAAGTACATAGAGGGCTACAATCCGAGTATAATATAAAATATATACAAGAAGAGTTATCATATGAGTGCAGTGAAAGGGTAGAATGTTTCCTTTAGTTTTTTATTAATGTTTGATTAATTAGTTTAATCAACTTTTAAATAATATTTTCATTAAAATTTAGTCAATTTATAACTGTCATTTCCTTTAGTTACGTTTCATACAGTTGCAGCTCCATGATTCGGGGCTCTTAATGTTGTTCGATGCGACGATAAAGAAGAATTGATAATGTTTTACAAGCGGTTATATTAATGATTATTGTCGCAACCATCTTAAAAAGCGTGGGACTGGTTTATTTGTTCTGTCTTGTTATTTATGCTTAGGGATCGCCGGAATTGTTACTCCAGGGTTGGCAGTGATGTGAAGAGTGAATTTTTCGAATGAATTACGGAAGAATTGGTGGTGGTTGGTTCGAGTGCTCCGCTGCTCAACTGGGTATTCATCGAATTTCTGGTTCCGGGAGGAGAATTTTTGGAAGTACCCATTTCTAGGCTGGATAATGTGACGGTGTTGTATTTTGACTTTTAATTAGGTCTTCGTTAGTCGATAGGAATGTGATTAAATGATCTATATTTTGTCTTGAGAGTTTTCTCGATAGGGCGCTCTTCCACCAATGGACTATGAATTATGGGCTTGGTTCCTTGTGGTGATATGATAAAGTAAGTGGGCATCTCGTTGTGTAGTGTAGGGGATTTCCTATTTCCCCGCATCCGCAGTAGTCTGTAGAATGGAGATCGAATCTCTTGAGGTAGTTGGGGAAGGGCCCAGGCCTTGGGCGAATTGGATGCATTTTCTGGACCAGTGCAGCTGTTTGTTTGATATTTTCGGTATAATGCTGTCAACCGATCTGCCAGTCTCACCATTAAACAGTCTTAAGAGGTTTGACGTCCAATTTGAAACAAGTTTAGTCAGTCCTGGTTTCCCTGTCCATGTATACTTTTAGATGCTCTTTTGAAGCTAATAGATTTTTTTCTTCCAATTTTTTTAAAGATTTGACGATAATGAAGTATATCCCCCCTCGAAACACAAATCTTTGAAAGGTATCAAATTATCAAGTTTCTCTTTTCACAGTTGAGGTTTTAAGTTCAGATTACACGATTTTTTTAAGGGGTGACATCCTTTTTTGATCAAGGCCCCTTTATTTTCCTTGCGCCGATGGAATTGTGCTTCTGTAAAATAGAAAGAATATAGAATTTTGTAATAGAATAGAGAAAATATTCTTGATACCTTCTTTCAGAAGGTTATCAAGGCCAGGCTGTGAAAAAAAAGACTATACATTGAGTTTTCCACATTTGATTAGAATCATATTTCTTTAGTCTTTAAGAATTTAGAGTAAAGAAAAAAAGAGAACCGCAGATCTCAAAAATTCTGAACCTCAATTTTGCGCTGTCTGATATAGTCCTGCCCCACCCTAGTTACGCCACTGAACTGTGCCTAGAGTAGTTTGCACTCTGGCGCGGGCCCCTTAAGCTCGGGGCCGTTTGGGAGCAACTGGTCTAATCGGCTAAAGTCAAACATTGGGAATGTGGTATCGAAAGCCACATTTAGCCTATGAAAATCCTGAAAATACTTATGCAGGTTTTGACGTTGCGGAAGTTTTTTTAAAACACAATACTAACTGCAAAAATATGATTTGGCAGTGTATTTACTGCATAACTTGTGGTGCACAATATAGTGCTGGAAAACGAACGATGAAAAAGACGTGAATAAAATAATTACCAGTATTGTTCAAAATGAAGCCTTGGATGTCATTGCACAATGTAGGGCTGAAACGATGCAAAAACAACTCACAGACGAACAAAAATACAGGCTGTCCTACTGATGTCTGCCGTAGTAATGAGGATCGTTACTGTGAAATAATCTGATATGCAAACAGACGAATAAAAATGAACTACTGATTTCAGATAACATCAGAGGAAGGCCAGTGATAAAAATCCTACTGGCGTCGAGGCCAAGTGACGGATCCACCCGGGGCCACAACGAGCACTCATACTAGATTGTTCTCAGAGGCCCTGTTCAGTTCTTTAGCTGCTTTCGTCACACATCGCAAACGGCATTCAGCAATCAACTAAATTTGTCTTATCTCCCTTCTTGATATCAGACCTACCTACTGTATTACCGCCACGAGAAAAACTCTAGACACCAGACATGCCTGTGGCGGGCGTCATGGAAACTGGATAGTCTACTGCATTTAGGGGTGAAGGAAAGGGCTTTATTTCATTTGGCGCAGATAGAACCGACGGAAGTTAGGAATGATTCTATATTTTATATGAAAAGAAAGAGCCTTCATTTTGTCATTCTTTATTTTGTGAGTATCATTCGCCACTCTTGGTGGTTGAGTGCATGTAAATCAAGCTATTCTCTCCCTACCGAGGTGGGTCGAACCATGTCTATACTCTCAGCTCTATTGTATTTAAAAGTACTGCCACTGTTCGGGCAATGCCTGTATCATTTTATTTTATCCAATAAATCCCGTCCTCCACGTGCTGGTGGGGCGGCTCTCTCCCCGCTGGTCCTCTCCCGGCAGCATATTTACAAACCCTACCCTCATAGAACTGAGGCAGGAAATCGGACAATATGATTGGCTCGCTTCGCCGAGAGCCAATGACGTCGTTCTTTGCTCTCGTATGGAAATTATAACAAAACAAGCGATTGAATGTGGACTTTGAATTAGTTTAGGTTTCCGTTACTTGGACTTCGCGAATTTTGTTCTACGATACGCACCTACGTAGCAATTTTATTTAGTCTAGCGATTATCCTTTTTTTGGTTTTATTATTATTGGCCTTAATAATAATAATTAATAATTTTACTATTATTTGGCATTAATTATAGTTAGATTAGTTGACTTTGAAACATCAAATGAACTATTTTCACTGGAATGACGTCAAAAAAACCCAACAGCATTAACCTGTTAGTTAATACCCTTCAAACAAAGTTGTTATCATTAGACTTTTCATTAGTATAATTTCTTACAGTGTGGCATGTTTTATTTTTTATGATATTTTAAATAATAATTTCATTTTTAAAAATATTACAACCCACGGAAGAATGTTTTCTGTGCTCAACTGTGGGAAAACGGAGAAAAGTAGGACGACTCTTGTTTTGTTATGATTGCCGTACGCTACGTGCGAGAGCTGAAAACGACGTCACTGCCCCTCGTTGCCAATGGTATTGGCCGATTTCCTGCCTCAGTTCTATCAGGGTAGGGTTTGTAAATATGCCTCCCGGCCTTATACCCTTCTTGGGTAGGCCGGGCCAGTGTGGGTTGTGTTGCACCACACCAGCGGGAGGACGTTTGGTCTCTATGTATGATTTAGCGTGCAACAGGCCCAATACACGGCAGATCTTCAGTGGAATCGCGTCTCGAATCGGGAACCCTCCGGTCCCAAAGCCGAGACGTTTCCACTTGGAAACCGCGGCCTCTCGTCGTCTTTGAAATATTAAGTTTGGATTATTAGACATAGATATGTTTCCGAAAACATACCTGCACTACTTGCGATGTTTACAACTCTTCCTTTAGATTTCCTCAGGAAAGGCAAGAAAGCTTTGGTTACCCTCACCATGCCGATTAAGTTAACATCCATGCAGTCTTTGAAATCTTGGAGTTTGCTGAGCTCGGCGGACGCACCTTTGTAAACACCAGCATTGTTGACAACAGCCCACAATTCTATGGAGAGAAATAAAAAAAAACTTAAGAAAGGCGCAGTTCGGGTCCGTGCCGTAGATTTTTCTTGAAAACGTCGGGATAAAATCATACAACAAGTGTTTCGCATTAATATGTTATTTAATTATCAATCTCTTTAATACAATATTTACACAGAGTAGTATAATATTTACAGAATAGATAAATTAGAAGCTACCACAGACCCTTGCTACATGCGATAAACTTGAGATTTATCTATTCTGTAACCATTATGCTACTTTGTGTAAATATTGTATTAAAGAGATTGATAATTAAATGATATATTAATACGAAACATATGTTTTATGATTTTATCCCGACGTTTACATCAAAAATCTACGGCGCGGACCCGAACTGCGGCTTTCTGATGTTTTAATTATAGTAGCTTTTGATGGCGCCATCTGTTGACAGTATATAGAACTACATTTCGCGTATGCGCAGTAAAACATTATTTACTACAAATGCTCATATTTCCCGTAATATTCAAATTTTCGAATTCAAATTTTAATACAATGTTTCTTTTATGTATTGTCAAGTATTCTGTAAGTTTCGTATAATTCGAAAGAAAACTCTAGAGGTTATAAACAAAAAATATGTAAAGTTTGAAATTTTCAATTTAATGCCGATTTTTACTTATATTCTGATTAATTATTTACTTTGTGTCCTAGTAATACTCCTCAAGCTCTTTAAAAAGACACCAGAATCAACCTCCTAGATAAACTCGTTTCCACGCTACACTTATTTATAACCTTACATAAAACTAATTCATAACAATCACACCCATGCGCCTACTCTGGTACAATAACGTCACTGGCAAAACAAATACTATGCGACAATCTCTTACAGATATGATCTATCCGTTGTGGGGTCAACTATTCTTTTCGCATTATTAGTCTCTTAGTGATTAGCGATTCAAATCTGACGGTATTTTGTCATACAAGAAAGTTCGACCGACTATCACTGTAACTAGCGGAAAGACGTTTTCACTTCAACAGTTTCAACCCAACAGTTAAAATAGAAGGTTCAAATTGGATATTTAATGATATCCAGAATCCATACGAACGAATTTATTGTTAAATATTTAAATTTAGAAAATACAGTGATATTCCGAAACTACGCGATAGAAAAGCGTGCAAGTCGTATTCGCGTATGTCGGATTCTAACTTTATATACAAATACATGCAAATTTTAATTAATTAAAGGCAAGTGCTCAGAAAGCATCTATTAGGAAGAAAAGTATGTAATAAAAATGTGTAGTTTTCACATACAAAACTACGAAGTGCGCATTAAAATAAAAAAATGACGGGAGGATGTCTTTTTCAAACAGCCGCTGATGTGAAAGGCGTAGGACTGCTTTACTCGCGTGACTCTTTTCCGATT
>BGPR01027710.1:0-20510 GCA_013235015.1 Araneus ventricosus
GTGTCCAACGGGAGGAAGAGGGGAGATAGAAACTGTAAAGAGCCTTGCCTGTTGTTCCTTTGTCCCACTTATGGGGTTAGCGGCGACTCTAACAAAGGTACAATAGACGAGGAATGTGGTCTCAGAACCAGCGTATTCATGCAAAAGGAGTAACTCTTGTAGAAGTTGGGTTGACTTGAGCACAATTAGTAAAGAATGTCCCTTTGGGCAAATGAAAAGATTGAAGTTTTAGAAATTTTCAGTTCGCTATAACCGAGTCTCTAGCGTTTGCTGTTCTTTCTAAATGTATGAAAATACATTATAAACATAGGGCTTCAGTTGGGACAATGTGAAAGGTTCGCTCTAACATAGGGTTCGTTATATCCCGGGTTCGCTATATCTCGGCTTGATTGTATTTTAAAGAAATGAGTTCATTTAAACAGACAAGATTTAAAAAGAAAATATGTGAACTTTTCTATTGGCAGAGTCTAAAGAGAGTGATTTTAAGACGATATATTTAAAATTTGTTCTGAAATATATTTTGTGTTTTATCACTTTTGCAAAATATGCCAAAAAAATAACATTCATTGTGGCATAGATGGAAACTAAGATATTTTTTTATTAATATGTATAAATAGTTCCATTCCCTAAAAAATTCCTGTTTTTACTCCTTCTGTTTTCTTTTCCTCAATATAGATGGTGCCATGAGTCTATTGTCTCTTTATAAAAATTTGCTGATTATTTTTTAAAAGAACGTTAGCGTGGGATTGTGATAACGTGATGACATTTTTTTCTCTTTTCTGAGCATGGGGTAAGTTTATTTATATGATGACTACTTTTAAGAGACAGATGGCTGATATCTTTAAATGAATATTATTAGCGTTTTCATGTTTGTGTTTCGTTTTCCTCTTTCTTTTGGAATAATGTTTTTTGATGTACAGAACGCCTTTGTCTTTTGCTTGGAAATTTCGGGCTATGAGAAGCTATATTTTCGGTAATGCAAGCTTCTTACAGAAACATTTACCCAAATATTTTGAATCCATTTCGAATAAAGTCCTTGCTCTTATAAAAATGGATTATAATGGATTCCTTCTTTGTTTTTCGATTCCCTCTGAGTTTTACTTTTTTCTTTTTTTGGCTTTCTTTGTATGATATTGATTTCCTCTATATACCATATATCAAAACTAAGAAAAATGGATATCACAGAAGAATTTCATTTTTGGAAATTAATTTCCGAAGACAAATAGAAATATATTTATGGATTCAAACATGATTAATATCTTTCGCGTTTGACCCGACTTTTGTAGAAATGACCGTCTGCCTTAATTAGGTCTCTAATCAATAGCGTCCTCAAAGATAAAGAAGAAAGCGAGAACATTAATCATGATTATTTAAAGACGTGATAAGTTTACGCATGAAGAGACTTGATTTCTTCAGAGTCATTTTTCGAAAAATATAAGGAGAACTTTGTGAATTTATTATTGTGGTAAAGGTTTATCTGCTATTAATTTACTCCTTTGTGCAATTTCAATTCAATGAATGCTGTCCCTTAATATTTTAAACAAAAGAATTTTTCCTTTTCATTTTTTGCTAGTCTCCGGGTATGAATGTTGGTTCTATTTACAGGTTATATAGAAAAAGAAACACTACAGGTTGTCCTGGAACTCGACGTACAAACCCGGAGAGGAAGTTCAGAACATCGATAGGAGTTATAATCACATAGATAAGCATGGTCAGAAATCGACATGCTACGCTCTTAGCGACTTTCAATATCTTTACTTGCGGATTCCCTATTGTAGACGTCGACTAACAAATCCTGCGAGCGTCATAGTTCACGAAAACAGGGATGTGTTTCCGTTACTTATGTAGACGTCGACTGAGTATGGTTAATATGAATCGTTTTACAAACGCCCTGTTGGGAGATATTTTCTTCGTGTATCACCAACCTAACTGAAATGGACGTGCTGCTGCACGGTTTTTTCGGGAAAGATTTTCCAACGGTACACGTATCAAATCACATAATATTGGTTCATTTCCATCAGTCCCGATCTGAACATAGATCCTTCACAGACCCGATTCAGTGGCAACCTCAATCTACGTCAAGAACCGTTTTGAAAGAGGATGTTGTGGACCTAAAATCAGGTGCAAGTAAAAGGGGGCCTGTCGTTGCAACAGGATCATCTTGAACAATTTTATGGCGCGTTCTGCACAGGCAAAGTTTGATTACGTTTAATCATCAAAGTATAGAATTACTGCAGTCGGAAGATCATAAATGGAGTATCGCAATCCAACATTGGTTTCCTCAAGAAAGTGCGGCCGACCTACAGTTTCGAGGTTCTGTTTTGCACAGTGATAAGAAGTTTTGCGAAAATTTCGGGATTTATTCAAAATTCTTAACTAAAAACCATCATGAAATTTGATAGAATGTCTAAATTAAACCATTTAGTCACAAAAGAAAAGGTAATTTTTTCTATCCGCCGTTCTCCCTCTTCCCCTATGTTTTTCTGCCTTTCAAAGCAACCCTCACTGGTGAGTGCCGGAAGATCGCACAGACAGATACTGTTCGTATCGAAATCTCGAGTCCAGCACTCTTGGATGATTACATTGCGTAAAGTGGTGACAGACAAAGATTAAGTTGAACGCTTTTCTGAATTTCTTTGTTAGGTCGTCCTATTAGGTATATTTTTTTATTTATATTTCACAGCAAATCAATAAATGGAAATAAAATGTTTCTATATACTGCTGAGTAAAATGTAAACATCTCTGCCTAGATTTTTCAATTCACTCCTATTTTGATACAATCATCTCCGTCTGGCACATGCGCAAAAGTGTGAAGGGTTTCCGTATCTCAGAATGATCAGTGTTTTGATATACACAATTTACCTTGTATGGTTTATGTGGTTACAGAGACAATTCAGCCTGAGCAAAAGTGCCAAGCACTGGTACTCATGAGCAAACATTAATCTTCGTCGTCGATTATAATGAACAAATTAGAAAGTGCTGCTCCTTGTTTTAAAGTAAACCAAAAATGCATCTGTTCTTCAAGGCAGTTAGATGTCGTTTTCATACCAGCAGAAAATGATGATCCATTATCCTCTGTGCTTGGAGATAAGAAGAATGAAATCCACGTAATTTTTATATTTTCGTGAAATTTTCAATCCGAAACGACTTTTGACAATTTGTAGAAGATTATGTCTCTAACAATCATATGAATTTTTGTTGCTAAAAGTATTTTTTTATCCCTAAGATCGTGAAGTTGTAGCATCATGTTTTCCGCCTTGTGTCGAGAAGAGAGCCCTAAGTAATTTCGAGGTTTCTGTTTCACGTATGAAGGAAATTGTCAATTCGCATTTCTGTTATTTTGAAACGTAAGCAAATATGATCATTATTTAGATACATAAAGTTTTTTAAATTAAAATATTACATTATCCCTTTTTCTAGAGACATTTCATTGGTTGGCTCAAATTTTTATATCTAATCAACACACTTTGTTTTTTAAACAAACCATAATGTTTTTTTCCTAATTATTTTTTTACGTATTTAAAAGAAAATGAGAAAGAATGATTTTCTGATGGAAATAAATGGCGAATATTCAAAATTGAATGCAATGTTTTTATGAGAGTAGAAATCAGTATTTTGAAAACAAGTACCTTCACGTTATTACTCCTTTAACAGTAAAGAGGGACATTCATGAGTAGTTCAATCTGCATTTCTTGGAATATGGGATATCAAACGCATTCGTTAGTGTTAATACTCGATGAAAATTGGCGTAGGCAAACTGCGAATTTGGAATTCCAACAAGGCTGGTTTTCCATTCAGCCAGATCTGTCATAATAGTGAAATATGATTCTTGGAGGCGGGTGTTGAGATGGGACCGTTGGGATGTAGAATATAAATGTGAGTTGAGGTTAGGCTGGAGAATTCAGGGCAGGGAGGAGAGGGTGCTCCCTCAAGAAAGTATAGCTCCCCCCGTGTGTAGGAGGGGTAGGGGTGAGATTCACTCCGGCGGCAGGGGAATTAGGTGGATCGCAGGGGCCGATAGTACTTTTTGGCGCCTCTGTTAATTATAAACCTAATTCTATCGACTTGAATCGGCTAAAACAAACTTGAACTTTGTACCAAATGGAATGATTGGACTACTCATGAATGCCCAGCTTAAAGTGTCATAGGCACGCGTGCAAGTTTAACAAGCGATCGGAACTGCTAGGCTTAAAAGGCATAACGGTGACAACAATTTGCAAAAGTTTGCATAATGACGTGAACTTGTACATTTTGAATAATCGCGACTCCTACTACAACTGCTCATTCAAATTTCAGTTTCTGAGTGCAAGCAATGTAAACACATTGAACACGTGTATAAGCGATGCCAAAATCAAATTTGTAGCAGAGTTCCAAAATCATGTAATTATTTCGATTATTGACTTGGCCAACTTACATTACAACATGATTGCAGCATCGGCAAAAATTAGTTTTTTTTTCATGAATATTAATCAAGCAGTAATCACAATCAGACGTAGTACTGAAATTAATAAAAGAAATAGCTTTTCTATATATTATGATTTTTATACACTATAAGCAATTAAAATAAAATAATGACAGCTACGGAAAAAAACAAAGAAAAATAAAATAAATACACACAAAGTATCTGGTGCGTGAAAAATACATCAGCTTCCATGAATACAATGGCAATAATTCAAAAATTAACTAACATAATGAAAAAATCTACCACTGGACAAAGTTACGATAAAATAGAAATAAAAATATAAAATAATCCGGCAATTGGATGTTATCAAGGGTAACCCACCCACAGAGATTCTAATATTCAATATTAGGATATTTTTCTGTAGTGGAACCGGCAGTCAAAACTCAAATTTGGTACCCCTGTGACCTGAAATATTCCAGATTGGAAGATAAAGATAACTATCATTAAATACTGCAATTTGGTTTTATACAAAAATGTTTCAAAAACAAAAGAATGAATTAGTTTTTGAATTATGATTTATATAAATTTTTTGTTTACTGCCAACTTTAGTCTATCCTCATTAAATTATCCTTCAATGGATAATACCCATAAAATTAAGAATATTAAAGCTAAGTCAAACATTAATCATTCATCTAGAACTACAAATCTGATGGTAAAAGATTGACGATGATAGATACACCACACTAGTATACAACAGAAATTTTTACGCGATCGAAATTAAGTCTAACTGCCAACTACTAAAAATCTTTTAAACAGATAATCATATATAGGTTGATAACGAGAAGAAGAGCATCACAAAGTTTGATCAGGAGTTGAAACTCTGGAGATGGAAAGAAATATTTAACTGATTCTAAAAATTTTAATCTTATTCATGTAATGTATAATTATTAGCCTCACCACTATTTAGTGCCACTCCTTTACTCTGGTTACTACTATGTATAAATGTAGTTATGTTTATAAAAGTTTTACCAATATTTTAAAAGAAATATTTTCTATATAAATATTTATTTAATCCATTTAATTTCGAAATTGCTCATTTCCTTTCGGACTTACTTTAATATAAAGCCCAAATTTTATATTCGGGCTGGTAGATACAGTTATGGTCTAACATGCTTCATCTTTGTAATATGAGCGTCGCTGCATTTCCGACGCTCCGTTAAGTGAAAAATGATGTTATGTGGTTTTGAGGGTTACTCTCCGTTATACATTCCCATCATCCAGCGGCCACCGCGAGTTGATCTTGACTGGCGAGTTTGCCTTCATATATTTTATTCTCAGTGCCAAAACAGCGCCTTGGTCTGTTTAGGTTGTTTATTGACCCCAAAAAATCAGCGGGTTATATTTTACTCGCAAATTTCTACGTGTTCAATAGAATAAAATATCGTTCTCCGCAATATTTAGGCTGTTAGCATGACTTTCAAAGTGAAATTTGTTTGGGGAAAAATCAACCTGGCGGAATAATTTGGTTTTAAACATTAATAGCCATGTAATTTTTTAAATGATAAGAGAAGAAAATAACTTCTCTCATGTACAATTTTTTGTATACCAATATAAATTTGTATGTTTGAAAATATGTTTCATGTTATTAACACCGATTTTGGAAACGGAATTCTCGATTTCGCTAAAGGGATTTAATATTTTTTGTTAATAAAATTGCACGGAAATTGCGATACGAGATTTCAATTATAGACAGTCCCGATAGATTATTCCGTTAATAGTGAACTGATGTGTTGAAGAAAGATATATAATCAGATTTAAACTGTTTGTTGTTCCACTTTTACTGCAATGAATACAAACCGCTTCTCGATTAGGGAAATTTAAGTGCAGATATTTTTTTTATATAACTTGGAATTTGTTGTAATTTATAATTTATTAGTAATAGAAACCATTAAAAGACGTACATTTGTTAAATGTGCTTTCGCTTCTGTTTGAAAAATTTAGAAAAATAACATGTTTCTTTTCTCTAGTTATGTCTCCAATAATTAGAATTTTGATACGAGTTAATATTTTATGCTTGGTGATGCATCCAGAAGGTTGCATTTATATTTAATGAAGCATTTTCCAACATTTCGTATGCTTGTAAATTTCATTTTTACGCTATCACATCCAAACGCTTTGTTTGAATTTTTTCGTATTAGGTAGGAACGTTCCTTGAAGTGTTATAAAAGTCGTAAATTTAAGAATGTTTTTAATTTTTTTTTCAATATGGTGCATTTTAAATTTACAGTGGTTTGGAGCCTCAATGGCGAGTTCGACAGCATTAGAACATTTAAAACATTTTGGTAAAAGTAAAACATTTTATTGTAATTTTGTTAATACTGATAAAAGCAGACATTTCATTGCTTTCTTTTTGTTAATACTGATGAAAGAAGCCATTTTTTTGTAATTCTGTGAATAATCTTATATAAACAGTAAAATGAATCGTGTAAATTATTCCTATTCGAAGAACATTTCTAAATCGTTAAAGATTTTCATAGAGTACAAAAAATTTTGCATGCATCTTAGAATCTTAAAATTCGCCATATTTACAAGTCAAACCCTCTTTTAGTTGATTTTAAACGACTTTTGTTTTCTTTCAGCTTTTCAGATTTTTTCTGAATAATTTTGTATAGTAGATAGATAGAGGCGTCTCGATATCTGAATTAGCTTTTTGTCAATTTTCATATAATTTTTAAGCATCTATGGATAAATTTACATTTCAAAACACATGAGAACAGATAACAGTTCACAATAAATGGAATTAAATTATAAAACAGCAATTTGAGCGCCAAAAAGTAATTTTTATTGTTGTAATTACTGTTGTGTTGTATTTTTTTAAAAAGCGATCTTTCAAAATAATAAAACAACAAAAATAAGAAATGGAAGCTTAAATCTATGTTTTTAGACAATATATTGCTTAAGAATTTAAATATAGTTGTTTAAACTAATTGTTTATATTTTTAAGGCTCTTTTAATTGCCACTTCCGGTATTAGAATTTTCACTTCCGGTTATTATTTATGCTATAACTTTATTTGTAATTATATCAGAAACAAAAATAAAGCATTTTAGATACCTAAATGTATGGACTACAAAATGAACAAATAAAACAAATTTCGAAAATTTTCTGCAAAACGAGGAATTTAGGGTAGTCACATACCTTAAAGAAAAATGTGTGTTTCCATTGGAAATTTTGAAGTTAGTGATATTATAAATATGTATACCACTCCATATGAAAATTTTAATTATGAAATCTTTTACCAGACCTTATTTCCTGAAAAATGGTACCTTTTGTTTTGATACGCGATGAAAGACGGCAAAATAATGCTAGGCGTATACTTTTATTCCCGCAACTCGCACAAACAATTGATGTAATGACGAGTTTTGCATTACGGTGGTGCTCTATAATATCGATCTGCGGAATCGGCTTAGACTGTTCGCTGTCTGCGGCTGACACTTAAAAGTTTCAGTAACATAACAATAGTCAAACTGGTGAACACATTAAATTTGAAGAATCATTTTCGGTTTATTCATAAAAAAATGGATAGAAACGTCCTTTAGAAGAGCTTAACAACATTTAATTACGCTGTTGTGTTTACGTCAGTGATCTTTGAGAGCGTTTGAAGAACTTTGACTAGATTGTTAATCTTCAGTTTCTTGCAGGAATAAAAATGGAATAACAGCAGCGATGCACCTAATTTAGAGAATTATTGAACTTATGCTTGGGTTAATCGAATAGGTAGTTTATACTATACAAAAAAACTTTAAAAAGAAACATTATAGAGATATTCATTTCTTTTCTGCATTTAACAATTAATTTTAATGAAATTATTAGACAGTTAGCATCTTCCACTCTGATTGACCCGCTCTGTGGCACATTGGTCGAAGACTTCGAAGCACACCATAGTTCTGGCCGAATGTTGAAGGCATTATCTCATTTAACGTACCACAGTATTTTCGTGTAATAATGGTCATTTTCGGTGTACTAATACTATTAGCGCAAGATATTTTACGATATCTCCACGATGTCGTTACCATATTCCGAATTCAGCAAAACATCGTTAACATACCATATCAATTTCGTAGAGTATCATGTGCTAAGAGGGAATAAGGTTGGCTTAACTAAGAAACCATGGCAAATTGGGAATGGTCAAGGTATCCAATGGTGGAACCTCTTATAACGTTTAAAAACATCAAATATTCCTTTATATTTTCACATTTCTACGGGGAAAAAATTCCCTAAAATATATTTCTAAAATATTTTTAATGAAGAGAACTATTACGTGCTCGGGTACAAACACATAAACCAACTCTGGGTGTTGAAAGAAACGTACAACAAGGAACAATTGGCCCTTTCCCACATTTGACCGTCTGCAAAAAGACTTTTAAAAAACATTCCTGTCGGCAAGTTGTGAAGCAAAAGCAGATTCCTTTTATCTTGGGATATCAGGAAACGAATATTTCAACCTCTAATAAGGTTTAGAGCTAAAAGGATGAAATAAGTTTGAATAGAATCCAACGGAAGAGAGCTTTCAACAAGGTGTCACATGCAGAGGATAAAAGACAATCTAACCTGGGAGCATACAGCGAAATTGCTTTACAGCCTATAACTTCTAATTCAATGTAGTTATAAAAAGATCTTTCAGTACTGAAGTTGTTCGTTGTCATTAAGCGATAATTCGACTAATTTGATATTTCTTCCTATTCTCAATTAGAATGAAAGGAAAATTTCAATCCCCATCTTCTCCACCTCTTTGAGCTCCATAGACAATCTACGAACACTGCCGACGTTTTGACCCTCCATGCAACATATCCCTCGTCGGTTCATACCCTATAAAAAGGTAAATTATCGCCAAGATATTACTGCAGATCATCATCAAGATAGGTGGTGATCTGCAGGAATTTTCCAGAAGTCTTGTCATGAGCTCATTGCAATAAACAGGATTAAATTGAATAGGAGGAGCAAGAAATGATTTGAAGTGATGAGATAATTTTTACTTCTTCCTGTACTTAGTAATAACCCTTATATGAGGGCACCGCGAGCATCTGGATGAGAAGTTGCCAGATAAATTAGCTGGTTCTCGCTTTAATGGTGGGTATAGTAATTGTGCGGGTTGAGTTCCCTCCACAGATGACGGAACGCCCCTCCTTCGGGAGGAGAAGGGACGCGGCCGGTGATGGACATTATTACTCCGACCTCAGTATCCGATCTGTCGTAGCGTCCATTCTTCAATTGCCCTGAATTTTAAGACAGAGTGGGAATAACTCGGTTTCCGGATACGTTTTAGGAAATATTAAGTATTTTAACCATCTAATCAAAATTCGACCTTTGACGTTTTGTTGAATATCCGCTTCTAAGACTTCACTGATTTCGAAAAAGAAATAATTCTCGAACTATGTTTCTCTGCCTGTGAGCACGATAGCTAAAAAAAGGAGCAAACTAGATGAGAGAAATTTTGCGCTTGCCCTTTACACCAAGATTGTAGATTTGTCTTAAATTTTCAATCAAATCCTTCATCGGGGAGACAGTCAGCTCGTGTATATGTGAACATTATAACACAGAAATGAAACAAACTGGATGGACTGAATTTGGCATACGATTTTGTCACTGGAATCCATTATAAAAATTCGGACAAACGTGCCAACTAGTTAAATTTCTGTTGGTTTGCCTTTTCTTGCATATAACATCATTCTTTAGGTGAGGTGAAAAAAAGTGTCTTAAATATAGAAAACAGTAGTTGATGTAACTTTTTATTTATTCATTTTAAAGGTGACAATGCAGGCTATTTTAAATAGATAACGTAATCGTAATTAATAGAACATCCGCTGACCAGAAATGAAGAATTAACGATTAATGAAGAATTACTTTTGGTACTCCTTAAAAATGCGCACAGACGTATTTACAAAAGCTTTACCACTGTTTTAAAACAGAAATTTTCTGTTTTTATTTTCAGAATTTAACGACAACTTTATTTCACAATTGTTGATGTTGATTCTTTTAACTGAAATTCTGAATTTTTATATTCTGGCTAGTAATCCGAAATGCAGAAAGCAAAATTTACAGTAAGAGCAAGGCTCTATTTGCGGCAATTAACTGATAAATTAAATAATGCGATGCAAGTCTCAGCTAGACTTCGCCAACAACAAAATGCAGATTTTATTATTTTCGTGTGTGTGATTATCTGTTACCTGTGTCTTGCTCACAAAACAGAAGGGAAAAGTTTATGTGTGGATTTATGGTTTTATTACTTTCTTTTCCATGATGCATATGAATATAATTTGCGCTTTTAAAAAATATAAGCTTGACAAATGCCGATATATAAATTTTCCTGCGCCGTGTGCTGGATTGGATTTCTTCGTGGTGGCCATATGCATCTTTTCATAACTTATTTTTGAGTTTTATTTTGCTGCTTGTAAATATATGTGTGTACGGAAATTAATACAAATGAAGAGAGGTTACATGCAGATTTAACCACATATTTTTTGTATTTACATATTATTTAGTTTTTATCACCTTATTTAAAATGTCAAGCTATTTTTCGAAAAAAATTAGTTCAAAAATGCTCCTTGCGATGCGATTGGAGTGTTCATTGCAGAATCCACTGCGATAGATTGAGATTGTGTGTGGTACGAAATGTGGTTTCAAAATATACTAGAAAATCAAAGGAGAAAATACACTAATTGGTTGGTAACGTAATTGAATAAATTAATGATCATGTTTTCAGAAACTTCATTCACTTTAGACATTTGGCAAGTCAATTGATAAAACTATACGCCAAATGTCTTCCATTCAGTTGCGTTTTTGAATTACTGTGTTCACATACACTATAATACTTTAGCTTAGTTAAGATATAGTTACATCCCGTTTCGAAGAAATGCAAATTATCTTTCGCAACAAAACTTGTTATATCAGAAATTAATTATCTTTTCCACTGAAAGTAATTTTGTACAATCACTACATTGGAAATGAGATTTCAGTTTTAAAATAGCGCAATCAGAAAGGTAAACATGCAGAGGAGTTAAATATTCTTCCATGACAGCAAACTTTTAACTTCACCACCTTTTCATATGAAATACCTAAATCTTGATTATTCCTTCTTTTTCTAAAAAATTCCAAAGAATGTTTTTCAGTGAAATCGCACATTTTCTGTTTTTTCCCCTTTTAATTTTTGGAAACCAGTGTACTTTGTTCGGATATTTTATTTCGCAGTTTAAAATACTATTCACTTCCTTTTTATTTTATTAATAGGGCATTTGATAAAATATTAATTTAGTGATAATTGTTTCTTGAGGACCTTTCCTCAATGCCTTTTCTTCATTGCCTTTTTTCAATGAAAATAAGTTAGCGAAGATTTGTTGAAATCACTTTACACTTCACATTTGGCCCTTTTTGTACTATTTTTAATAATAATTGGCCTTATTTTCCCAATTTGATCAGACAATCCTGGTGTCATTATTTTGGGCTATATCAGTAAGGGAAAACACCGATTGATATCCATAGTATTCCCTTACATCAACTTGAGTATGAAGATTTCATGGTGCGCCCTACTTGAGAAGTTGTATCAACCGAACTCAGCGCCACTCTTCGCGGACTTCAGAAATTACTTAAAAGTCCTCTCTCATTTATGTATTGAAGCGCCTAATAAAGATTATTTACAAAAAAGACACCTTCAATTCGGAGAATGAAAAAAACATTTTCATATAAAATTTTTCTTTATCACAATGGAGAATAATATAAACCAGATATTATTTCTACCACCATCGACGATTTGCGTAGTTATCCGCAACGAGTGGAAACTGTGATTTAAAATGCTATTTGAGACCTTGGCATCTGATAATATTCCCATTCTATTGAGTGTTGTTAGCGAAGGGCATCCCAGATCCGAAACACAAATGGAATCAATGTCTAAATTTACTTTAATAGCGTAGTTTTATAAATACTGTTATTATAATAATATTACGAAATGTTAATAACAATCTTCTAGTTGTAAGAATATTAATGATTTTATTATTAATAATTTTCATTCACTAATGTTTTATGAATTTTAATACATAAGTATCAATTAATGAAACTCGTTCAATTTATTATATTTTTTACATTTAAGGAAACCGGTGGCAGAACAGACAATTATCAATTTTGGCATTGCAACCGCTGAAGGTACAAGAAACACAATAGGATTTATTTAACATTAAGTTTCTACATTTATTTCCTAAAAGTAACATTTTCCTTTAATATTAATTTTCGATTTGTTAATGATATGTTATTACGTATATATTTAAGTAACATACTCTTCGTGTGTCTAGTAATATTATACAGAAATAACAACTTGTTTTTACAGTAAAGGTAGTATGCGAAGCTGACTCCATCAGTATGAGAGAAGACTTTCATCCAACAAATCACTTTTGATATGCCTGTTAGCTTTATTTATTGGCATACAATAGTAAATCTTTCGTGATAACTGCAGCAGCTTAGGTTGAAGGGGTAGTCTGATGGAGTCACATTCTTGCTGGATGACATCCTTAACAGCAGTGTTATAATTCTGATGTATAATTTCAGCTTAACGATCTCAACTGTATTAAAACAGTATTCCGTTTTGTTTATCATTGGCGACAAAGCTCCAAAATATGAAATATGATAAGTGTAAGCACTTTAATTAGTAGCTACATATGCGAATATTGTTCAAAGAAATAACATTCAGTATTTCTGGATCGAAAACGGAATAAAAATCAATCTCAAGAGTATGATTTTTATTCACACTTAGATGACCTGGCAGCGCCTTCTTTGTTACAATGCCTTGAGAGAAGCTCTAGAGAAAGGAATTTGGAACTTCAGGTTTTGTGGTAAACAATTAGCCTATCCTGCTTTTCGGAGTCTTGTACTTATTCTCATTTTTGTGCTCAAATTCCTATGCAATAAAAGAAAAATGTGATTTCACTTAAAATTTAAACCTAAAGGCAAAAGCGAAAACTATGCAACTTTCAATTGCGTGTTAGTGAAGTCAAATACATAAATGAAAGCAATAGAACAGTGATATTATCGGATGTTTCATAATCAAATAAGTATTTTAAAGATGTTTTTTTATAAATTCAATTAAAAATTCAAATACAATAATAAAAGCAAAATGTGAAAGAGCGACAGAGAATTTTTTGCATCAAATTATATAATAATAAATGACAAAGATGTTTAGAAATTCACGAACTGCAAACACTTTCTTTGTTTAAAATCTAGAATCCAGTGCGCTTCCTTCAAAGAGGAAATCTCGTCGTTCCATCGCGAATACGATGCCAAGAACTAGAAATGCTATTAATGTAATTGCTCTTATTATTTCTAAAAGTAAATCTTAACAGTAATTATTTGAATGTCAAATCCAACGACATCAGCGCATCGGCAAGTTCGAAACACCTCATTTAACCGTAAAGTAGTTGCGATTGGGTCTCAACATTTTCAAATCTTATACCACATTTCGCGAGTTATCACTTCAGAAAATTCAAATTTGTTTGCAGTACCGTTCTCTTAAGTCTTCTATCAAAAACTGGTCTTTCAGTCAATATACTAGAATGAAAAATATTTTTATACTTCAATTTTTATACATATAACTTATACTTCAATTTATATATATATAAGAATAAAGTATAAAAATATAACTATTTTTATAATTATATTTTTATACTTTTTTTAAAAAAGATGGCAGAAATAAATTAAATTAATTCCCAGAAGAAAGAATCATTATCCTTTGAAATTATCTGGTTTTAATTATTAGCATTGAAAACCCTGAGAGCCATTCAAGCAAAAAGAATTCTGGAATGAAGTTAAAATCAACAAAACTAATCAAGTCAAATATATTTGTTATAAGACAGACATAAAAAGGCTTTCGAAAAGTTACTAAATTGGGTGCATTGAGGAATTATAGTAATTAAAAATGAAGCAAAATTTTCCATTGAAGCCACACAGTCCAAGAAAATAAAAAAGTTTTAGAAAGTATATATGTTTAAGCGTGCGTTTTAAAAGATCCGTATAATTAGAAGCAAATGCGAAAGTGAAAATTCTGCTTCGGAGTTGATTTTATAAAAGTATATTTTTACTACCATAACATTAACAGTGTCAAAAAAGAGCTATTGAAAGATAGATTACTTTTCTAAATATTATTTCAAAAATATTGAATTCTGAAAAATGAAATCATGTTTACATTTTACACAAAAAAAAATTTTCAGTTAGTCACCATAATTACTCTGGCATATCTCAAACAAGAAGGCTTATAAACCCGCACTATCATCCGATTATTGAATACACAATACACAATGGCGGCTCGTCCATTAGGGGCTGCAAAGCTGCAGCACTCCTTGAAAATAATTTTTACCTTCTATATTCCTTTTTAATTTCACTTGCTTACTTTTCCACTTCGAGAGTTCGATGAGCAATGGAACTTTTAAAAAAAGAGTAGAAATGTGAATAGAAGACGGAAAATGAATCGACAACTGGGTGGTTGTGTTATTGCAAATTTGTATTCCGCTCCACCTGTTTCATCTGGGGTATCCCTTTATATTATTCAATTAAATGACCCTTTGAGGCGGCAACAATTGTCGTTTACGACCTCATGTTCTAAAGCAAAAATAATGGTAATTTGTAAGCGACTTTTCGTAACACGCTGCATTCGTAAGGAGCTGACGTTCTAAACACTTTTAAAACACTATTGGAAACAGCTGGATAAAGATTAAGAAAATAATGCATTTTTGATGAAAATGTAAACGGTTTTCCTTAAAATTATGACTAACTTCCTTTGACTATTATTTTTTAAACTGAGAAGGTTTCATACCAATTAAAAACCTGATGTGTAGCTTTATTTTAAAAGCACTCTGGAAAGAGATTTTCACTTTTCAAATTTCGATAGAGATTTGTTGGGTATAACTACCAAATAAAACAAATATTTGAACTTCATTATGAAACCGGTAATGGTAGATACACCTAATAAATGTGTTTCCTGAACTGCAAATAAGTAAATTAAAACATAGGGACAATAAGTAGAATAATTGAGCTTCGAATATTTGTGCTAACAATAAAATGCATTGAATAATTTATTTACATCTTTAAAGAACTTCTGTTAATTGATTAAGCCAGCGAGATTTCTCAACCCCCCGGACTTCCTCGCATACACCTTCAGAAAGATGTCGTTTCTCCTCGCATCAGAACTTAAATTGCGGAACCTTCGGCATGTCCCGGACCACCGCGAATAACTATAATATATAATCTAATACTATCTTGCTCTCGGAGACAGTTGAAAACGGAAAGGTCTACAATACAAACTGGAGTGTATAGGCCAGCCGTGGTCCCATACTCGTTATGTCCCGTTTTGTAGAAACTGAATATCGCCCATATTATGACCGATTGAAACCAAAATTTCATACAGTTCTACAATAATGCTTAGAATACGACATACCAAATTTCGTTTATATAAATCATTGCATTTGGGAGTTATCGTGTTTATATGCATACGAAAATATAGACCAAAAGACTTTCAACCCATTGACCAATTTGTTCAAAAATTTGATACTTAACAATTTCAATGATAAGATTGAATATAAAATTTTATCCACCTACCTAATTGAATTTTGAGCTATCGTGTTAACGTGCTCTACAAATGGATTTCGCCTAAATGGATTTCGTCAAAAATTTCATAGATGTCAACATATTGTGTTATGAGAACCCTTGCAAATTTGAGATATACTTTTCAACTACAAGATATAATTTCAAAATGTTCTCTTTCGTAACCAGGGTTGTCTAAGACGTGAAGGTTTATTAAAATCTCGAGGTGGAATATTTTGACAATTACAGTATTTTATCTTAGTATACTTCTTATACGAGAAGGTGAAACAAATCAATGCATCACAATTACATAGAAAACTGCAAGGTAACACATATATAAAATAAAATATTTTTGCACTTCAAGCTCTATTAAGGGAAAAACCCGTAGTGCAAAAATGGATAGTCTATGAAATATCTCCATCATTTTTTGTCATGAAATTTATTATTAGCTACAATTACTTCAAAACTATTAGAATTTTTTTTAAAAAAATGAGACTAATTACTTACAGAAACAAGGAAAACGATTTGAACATCAATTCAGCAATGAAAAGTATTGGTGTAAGTTGTGCTTAGCATTTTTTTCAACAGTTTACAAAGTATGAAAAAAAGTTCAAAACCAAACCAATCTCTGTCAATCGGTTATGAATTATCTGATTTTCAGTCTGAAGAACAGATAACTTTTGTACAAGTGTAGGTTCTAAATATATCACGATAATGCGCCAAAATTTCGCTTAATTTTAACTTCCATTAACCCGAAAGAACGCGCGTCGCATTAGCATGCGTTAAGACGCGCAGACCCCAAACTGAAATGCAACCCTGCGCTGTTTATATATTTAGTTGGAAAAATAACGTTTTCGTCTTTTAGATATTAAGAATATAGTGCTTAACACAAATAAAATCGACTGAATTATCCACTAATAAAGTACGGATTTCTAGACGGTCCGTTTTTTGGTCCATCTACGTGAAAAGTTTGGTGCTCATTTCTCAATAAATATAATTGTGCACTCTACCATCAACTGTGTACTGTTATCGTCGATAAATAACTCCCAACACTTCACAGGGCTTGTCACATCTTTTCCTGACAACATTGCAACTTGTTACCTTCTTAATTAAAGCCCAATTTTTTATATTTGGGCTGGTAAAGCGTAATAAAGACAAACCAACATGCCAGATGGTGACAATTAATTCACTTCAATGTTTTTTGAACATTTCACAGACGACGCTACAGTCTCTTTTTCTACTGTGTATTTATCACAGCTAGTAGAGTTATTAGGCTTCTCCTCAGTGGTTACAAAAAATTAACAGCCTATTAAAAGACAAATGGATTGCACTAATTAACAAAGATTACAGTTGAATTTTCAATTGTTTGGAAATGCGCATATGTAGTAGAATTTGAATGTAGGGCTGTCGTTTTACGAGGACTGGCAAAGATAAGAATTTTTTTGCATTGATTTCCTATTCGGATAATGGATTCCTACCAGTGCGAAACGCTTCTGTTCATTGCGAAGTACCGAAAAGCGTGAGTTTCACTAGTATGCCTTGATACTGGGATTTATTTAAAAGATAAAATACCTTCGGACTCGAACATAAAAATTAGCGCATTAAGAGGAAGTCTATTTCGGTGTTGTTAGGATATTATCATTTTCGGGAGCAAAAGTTTTATGATTTTTTCATCAAAAGTAAACATGTTTGCCTTTAACCCTTTAAGACCGAACCCGCACGATCGGGTTAGCATTAGCTAGCATTTCTGCTTCCTGGAGAGTTGTATTTAATAAATGCCGGAAAGGAATGACTGTTCTATTTTCCAGAATATCAATAGGATCTTGTTCTACAAAAGACGGCAGAGACAGTCCATATTTAATTTATAATCGCGTTAAATCTATTTGCAAAAAATTGCGTTAAACATTAGAATTATTTATTTGTCGCAATTAGCTAATTATTAATGCATATTTAATTGCTTAGATACCAGTCGTTAATTTAACGTTGAAATAAAGGAAAACTAGGAAAATATGTTAGTTAAGAGTTCATATAATTACTCTTTAGGCGTAATATTTGTTTACCCGCACAATCTTGCGGATACGGCTTTATTTCAGCTCACTATCCGAAAATCGACTTCCTTTTTGTAGTGTCTTCTCACGTGATCAGATGCACAAACTCGGTGTTTCCTTTCGACTGTATTACTAAGTAAAGTCCTTAAGATTTCAAATGGGTACTATATTAAGAAACAAAATTTAACTTAAATATACATGGTTCATTTCCTATCACCTAAAAAATGAAATATTTTACATATAAACAATTTTTTCTGCTTTTATCTTTATTTCAAGAGAGTTTAACGAAATATGCCCCACCGCCTCCAACGGTCTGCAGTATTCCTCGAGAAACTTCCTCAAATCGCATTGTCGTTTTCACCGTATCAGCACTCAAATGTAATCATTCGAAGTACTTTGAAGGATCTCTTTGAAAGCTTCGAAACAAAGGAGACTACTCACCGAAAGATCCAAACTAGGATTTCCCTCTATCATTGAAATCCTATCATCCTCCTTAGTTTACTATTGGGGAAGTAAGGAGAATTTGTTCTACGTATGTGTGTACGTAATTATTTAGTTCAGACAAAGAAACTAGGTACAAATCTACGATCAGCGTTCACGCGTGTACATCTGGAAATGCTGCAGTCCTAATGATCGTGGGAAATGATGGGTGCTTCTTTCTTGAATATAATCAGTGTAGGAAAGGCATTTTAACACAATAGACATTGTCGGAGGAAATACAGGGAGATTTTCTAAAGAAGCAGGGGATTGAAGGGGGCCATCCGACATTGCTGCAATTTCTATTGTGCAAGAAAGAAAGGAAAGCGAACAACCAGATGTTGCATGATCCTCGAAGTTTCATTTGCCTCCTAAATATACGGGAATATCCCTTATTTCAGAAGTTTCGATGAAAAAAATCATGCAATTTTTTTAAAATTTAGAACACTAAATCTAGAATGCAAGGGTCAAAAAGTCAAGCACAAGATCAAAACAAAAATAAGAAAACGCATAAAAATCTTAATATGTATAGTCAAGTGTAAAAAATAAATCTGGTCATATATTTAAAAGTTGAAAACAATTCGATTTAAGAACAGTAGGAGGCATATGATAAGTGTCCAGTTCATCAGACACCCTGTTAAAAGTTAATAAAATTTATATAACGAGAATCTGTTCATATAATTAAATTGTGATTATACACTTGGAAAAGAATTTTGGTTCCTTAAATAGGTTCAGGTTACTTATAAAAAGATTTGAAAAATTTTAAAGCTCTATATTTCTGCAGTCAAAAATTGTGAAAAGAGATAGAAGAAAGCATTTAAGACAACTTTCTTAGAAACGAGTATATATAATTCGATAAAAGAAAATAATTAAATATTGTAGTAAAAAAGAATTTTTAATATATCAGTAATGAGTTCTTCTTAAGTTCGCATGAGAGAGCATCGCAGAAACTAATATGTTTTCGAACGGCGAAATGCAGAAAATCCCCATAACAGAATTTAAAAATGTGATCCTTCGTAAAACACTATGTCGAATTTTCTATCTTCGCTTGTTATGAGAGTCCTCACAAGAACAAGTAAATACTGACACGTTGCTTCTTCGGTTAATTTAAGTGTGAGATCTTTTGGCGAATACATAAATGTTAAAAGATACCTTGAATTCATCGAAACTCAGATAAGTACAAGAAAATCTTAACGAAAAACGTAAGCAGGAACTCTGCAATATCAAGTTATTTTAGAAATGATTCACGTTAAGATGTGCATTGATTATAGGTATGTATGCACCAAAAGCTTTGTATGCTTCTTAAAGCATTTCATCTCTAATAATAATGCAGGAGAATATGCGTGTGTGTTTGCTTTCTACAGGACAGACCGTTTGACCTAGAGCTACGGCATTTGGCACAAACATACTTTGGAGTGTAAGAATGTGGTAAGAATTAAGGTTTTTTAAAAATTATAATTAATTAAAAATTCAGCGAAATTTTACTTTTTATCTTGATAACTTTCCAGGAAACCTATAATAGAAAAATGTTTTCACACCACCTTTAAATATAAACCATCATGATTTCAATTATTTCCTCTAATTTTAATAATTTTTAAAAAATAATTTTAGGCATAATTTACAACACTACTTTCATTTTTGCAAAGAAATTCTAGATGTTTTCATTGTTAAAAGAAATATATTTAGCATGTTGCTCTTTCATTGTTGATAACTAAGATAATATCCTACTTGATTTTACTTTCTTTTTTCCATCAATTTTGTCTACGAAATCTGTAAAAAAAGTGCTCAAGTTAGGTGGAAGGCTACGAAATAAAGTGGGTGAAATGTACATTGAAATTTTGGAATTGCTCTGGCATTTCATAACTTCAAACCATGAAGACAGAAAAATTTCCTTCTGAAGTTTTAGCTTAAAAAGGAGAAAATAAAATTAATTTGCCATGGAGCAGTTCTTTTTCGTAGTATTGC
>BGPR01027711.1:0-19300 GCA_013235015.1 Araneus ventricosus
TGGCTGGTCTTCTGCAGCCAGTTGTCTATTCCACCGTGAGGCTTGGTGAACTTTAGTAAAATTATATTGAGCTTATCCCTAATGCTACAAAACCAGCAGACGGATATAAAAATAATGAAACCATTATTCTTTATTATCAGAGACCTACGCATGCCTACTCGATCGGAAATGTAATCCATATTTGCGTGTGAACTTATTCCGTCATATTTATAATAAATGGATAGTAAACTCTTATGCACGCAACCAGCAGTTGTTAAAAGAATTGGTTGTGTGAGTTCTTTCATCGGATCTCAGGCGCGATCACACGTTAGACTACTATTTTGGGCTTATCAATATTCGGAATGCTTTGATTCTAATGCGTTTGGAACACATGAAGGCCTTGATGCAAGTCGTAAAGCTTCACATTTTATGGAATTGGGTAATTGACAACGTTTGTATTCACCAGCTACCAGCTGACCACATATGCATGTAGCGCAATGATACTCTAAATTTCATGAATATAATGGAGTCGCAAATATGTTACTGAAGACAAAAATCTAAAAATCAGAAATGTATTTCAAATAAATACTCTTGCTTCGGGCAATAATTTATTTATTTTCGATTCGTTTTGTCGTTTCCCAAGTGCTTTAGTTTAAATCCCTCCGAGCGGCGCAAACGTTTTTTTTTCAGTTTTCCATGTTGAGTTCAAAAGCTGATAGCACGTATTTATATTTTCTTAAACAATCACGAATAAAGTATTCTTAAGATTTCAGAGATATAATTAAATATAAAAACGATCGATTTAATTGCTTTAAATGCCAAGTTTTCTAACCTGATAGCTAAAAGTTCAAAATAATTGGGTGCTGAGAGGGTTAAAGATGGTATTGTTAGTAAGTAGTCAGAATAATTATTCATAATGCTTTTGATCACTCATGGCATGTCGCTCACAAGGAAATAGAACGAAAATATAGTTTTCTGTATAAAAGTAACTTATAACGTACATCATACAGAAATTTAGCATTCAAAATGAGATATAAAAAGTATCTGCAGTAATAGGTGAGCAGGATTACATCTATATATCTAAAATAATTGCCAAAAACTAAATAACGACTCCCCCAGCCTCAACAACTGGATCGATTTCGCAAATTTATTTCGCCGCTTTGCAAGTACAACTACGGGTTGTTAATATTGTGGGAGAATCTGGTCGCTGAAGAAGGCTAGCATCTTTCAAATCCGCTGTTTTCTCTATTAATGCATGATAGCTGCTTAGGAGAGGCAATTCTCATCCTACTCAGAAGAAAAATTGATCCCTAATTTTTGATTTGTGAGCTTTTCACCCCCGATAAGAATAGAGAAAAGTCATTTTAAATTTTGAGTTGTGAGCTTTGCATCCCCAATAGGAATAGAGAAAAGTCATTTTAAATTTTGAGTTGTGAGCTTTGCATCCCCAATAGGAATAGAGAAAAGTCATTTGAGTTGTGAACTTTGAGGAAAGTCATTTAAGACTTATTTATTCATTTTCTTCCTATGCAATAATGCAAAATCTACCCCGCCCTGGTCGAAGCCGCACGGTGAGATTGAAAACTTTCTGTCGAAAAGCAGCCCCGTCCAGTATACAGCACAGGACGACACTTGTCGACATTTGTCGATACACAAAATCCACTGGCTGCTGCATGTCGGTATATTTTTCCTTCACAATAAAAATAATATTATATTACAGCGCCATGTAACTCAATAGCATAAACTTAAATTACAAAAATTTTCAAACACCTAAGTTCAAAAATTAATCAATGTCTAGACGTCTCAAAATGCAATACGCAACTTCAAACTCAAATTCGAACTTTTCTGACTTGCATAGAGGAACATCTTGAACTCTATGTATTGGAGTCGAGATTTCGAAGGACAATAATAGATTTTCGCAAATAAATAATGGTTAAAAGATATGATTCGAAAATCTTTCTGGGCTTAATTGCGCAATATCATCCAAAACTGAATAAAAAAACTCAATAACTATTACGGAAATAATAAATTAATTAATTTCTGGTATAATCGGTAATTTTTCGCTGTTCGAAACTGCCTTGAAAGCCCTGCTAACAAATTGATGAGGGGACTCACTTAACATTTTGCCATACTTAAAAGTGATAATTCCATCTCTTTAGCATTTTAACCTTTACTGCAGGCAAAATATGATACATTTAGCTTCCCTTCTGTAAATTTCCTATTCATGGCATGATGATTGAAAGAGGGGAGTGGCATATAAGTGAAAGAATTAGAAAGATAATTAATATGTAGATAATGTGAGGAAATTTTTGAAGAACATACTATATATTCAACATTAATTTAATAGATAGTATGTTTAAAGAAGACCATTTATGTATGTAAGACCATTTTCCCTTTGAACATACACTTAGCAATCGACCCACCCAGCGGTAGTGAAAACTAAGAATGCATTTTTTATTTTTTAAATTATTTTAGATGAAGGAGAAAGAGGAATTTAGGATAACAAGACTGTACTGCCTTACTATCCCCTACACTATGCAACGAGATGCCCACTTATTTTATCATATCACCACAAGGAACCAAGCCCATAATTCATAGTCCATTGGTGGAAGAGCGCCCTATACAGAAAACTCTCAAGACGAAATACATATCATTTAATCACATTCCTGGCGACTAACGAAGACCTAATTAAAAGTCAAAATACAACACCGTCACATACTCCTGACTAGAAATAGATACTTCCAAAGATTCACCTCCCGGAACCAGACATTCGATGAATACCATGTTGTGCAGCAGAGCACACTAGCTTAAGAACAGCAACCAGCCGCCACCAATTCTTCCGTAATTCAATCGAAAAATTCACCCTTCACATCACTGCCAACCCTGAGTAACAATTCCAGCGATCCCTCAGTATAAATAACAAGACAGAACAAAAAGAACAGTCCAACGATTTTTAGGATGGTTGCGACAATTTTCATCAATATAACCGGTGGTGATACGTTATTCAATTCTCCTTTTCATCGCATCGAACAGCACTATCAGCCCCGAATCATGGAGCTGCAACTGTATGAAACAATGTAACTAAAGGAAACATTCAACCCTTTCACTGCACTCAAATATGATAACTCCTCTTGCAAATATTTTATATTATACTCGGATTGTAATCCTCTATGTGTTTTTTATTTTATTCTTCTTTGTTCATGTATAATTAAATTCCCTTTCAAGTGTTTTTATATCTAATGATGTTTTTCTTTTGCTTTTGCTTTTCAATAAAGTTTCACATATACTCATCCAACAGACAGGGAGCGGTATAGGCTTCGAGTTCGGGGGTATGCTGTGGTGTTATGTTATGTACTGTACTCTTAGACTTAGTATAGTAATACACTCTTAGATTTAGTAACGCCAGTTTACTTTCAGAAGTTTTGTTTTTTCCAAATTAGAAGATTAACACACGTTTTTTAAAAGGCCAGACTATTTCGATCATCCACTTGTGCACCTTTACTTTCTGGCTTAGATTCTAGTAACGCTGTTAGTTTTACTTTAGAGCTTTTGTTTTTCCAAATTAGGAAGACATTAACACACACATTTTTAAAAGACCATATTCATTTCCTCGACTTCATCCAGCGAGTTATTCCATTTAATGGGATCTGCACCGCTTTAGTCTAAGAGTAAGAGAGTTTTGTTTTTTCAAATTAGAAGACATTAACACACATTTACTTTTTTAAAAGACCATATTCATTTGACCATCCAGTTGACTTGCTTACTCTTTAGACTTAGTAACGTTTAGTCAAGAGTAAGAGAGTTTATTTTTTCAAAATTAGAAGACATTAACACATCGCTTAAAGCACCATATCTATTTCATCTATCCACTTGGTGCGAATCTGCATTTACGCTTAGACTTGCAATCATTAGTTTACCAGAGTTTTGTTTTTCCAAATTAGAAGATATTAATCACAATACGCTTTTTAAAAGATCTCATATTCATTCTTGACTTACATTCCACTTGCGCACCCATTTACGCCATAGGATTCTTAGTAACGCTTAGCTTCATTTTCAGAGTTTTGTTTTTCCACCTAGAAGACACAATACACACGCTTTTAAAAAGACCATATTCATTTCCTTAATCATCCACTTGCACCTTACTTACGCTTAGAATTCTAGTAAATCTTCTAGTTTACTTTCAGAAAGTTTGTTTTCCAAATTAGATGACATTTAACACACACAAGGCTTTTAAAAGTATCTGTCTATTCTCGGACCATCCAGTTGGTGCACCTGTTTTACTCTTAGACTAGTAACGCTTAGTTTACTTTTAGGAGTTTTGTTTTTCCAAATTAGAAGACATTAACACATTTTAAAAGACCATATTCATTTCGAATTTGATCCACTTCATAATTCCACTTTTTACGCTTAGACTTAGTAACGCCGCAGTCTAAGAGCAAGAGTTTTGTTTTTCCAAATTAGAACATTAACACACACGTTTTAAAAAAGACCATATTCATTTCTTGACCATCCACTTATAACGTCTTTACTTACGCTAGAATTTAGTAACGCTTAGCTTCATTTTCAGAGTTTTGTTTTTCCTAAATTAGAAGACATTACCACACACGCTTTTAAAGACCATTCATTTCTGACTATTCAATTGGTACCTAATTTACGCTTAGACTTAGTAACGCTGAAATATCGTATTTTGTTTTTCCAAATTTGAAGACATTAAACAATAATACGCTTTTAAAAGCACTATATTCATTTCCTCGACTAATCTAATTTGCGTCTTACTTTACGCTTAGATTTAGTAACGCTTAGTTTACTTTCTGAGTTGTTTTTTTTCCAAATTAGTGACATTAACACACCGCTTTAAAAAGACCATATTCATTTTGACCATCCACTTATGCAATTTTACTTTGTTTAGGACTTAGTAACGCTTAGTTTACTTTCAGAGTTTCCTTTTGTTTTTCCAAATTAGAAGACATTAACACAATATCGCGTTTTTAAAAAGACCATATTCATTTCGACCATCCACTTGCGCACCTTACTTACGCTTAGACTTAGTAACGCTTAGTTTACTTTTAGAGTTTTGTTTTTCCAAATTAGAAGACATTAACGCACGTTTAAAAGACCTTATTCATTTCGAACATCCACTTGCGCACCTAACGACAGTAAAAATTAAATTGTACATTTTGTTACTTTTAATAATTTTGTAATTAATATTACATGCGATACTTAAATTTTTTATACCAGTGCGGAAGAAAATAGAAATATTAGCATCGTCAGATATTTCACTTTTTAAAGCTGATTTTCATCAGTTATTTTAAAAATGGGGAATTTTTTTTTGAAAGCTCAATAAAATAAGATATTTTACATGCATATTAAACAATACAAAATGTGAAAGAACGTACTTCGAAAACATTTATTCATAACAAAGCTTACTTCCTGGTATTAAAAATAACAGCTTGATATTTTTTACAAATTACAGAATATCGAAATAAATAAAATGAAACGGATATACTTTATATGCATTTTGCAAATTACATCATGTCCAGTCAAAACATAAAAATATTTATTATTGAGCAACTCGACAAAGATAAGAAAGGTTTACAAACTCCTCAAACAATGGAGCGAAAAAGTCTTGTTATAACTACTTTCTTGGCATCAATCTTGCTCTTTTTCTCCCATCCATAAATCATACAACTTCAAAAAAATGGAACTTTGAAAAAAGGCCCTTCCTTCCATTTCGCTCTTCATACGATAGAGCCAAATTTATTCTACAAGTTCGTTTTCCTAGCTGATGCCAGAACCCAGCTCATAAAATCCAAGGCTACGCAAACGACAGTTTACCATCCAGTTTTAAACTGAATTGTGCGATTAGACCAAACAAAGTTCTTTTCACTGCATAATTTTTTTGTGCTTTCCATGTTCGATAATAGGTTTGTCGAGAGATATCAGCAAAAGAAAACTACAACGAATATTCTTCTATTTTATCTGGAAACAAAATATTTGTTTCTTTAAAGGATCATTTACAGTTTTTCAAATTAATAGTGGAAATTGGTAATTATGGACTTGTTTTCTAAACTTCAGAAGTTTAGTCAATATATTATTTCGCTTAAAACTTTTCTGTTCAGTGGCACTTAATTGTTTTGCTTGTACGAATGTCCGAACCATTAGATGGTACTAATCTTTAGGGTTGCAATCTTTTAATTATCTGAATAAAGTCTTAAAGTTTTGCTATAGGTTTCTAGAGTTTCTTGAGTTTCTTTCCTTGCAGAAGTAATTAATGTGGTAAAGAGATGATTACAGTGTACGCCCTAGTTATAACTACTGGCAAGTTTTCTATGATTTTTATGATTTCGCTAATCGACTGAAACTTAAGCGATTAAATATGAATTTTAAGTCAACTGAAATGTCAAACAGATTCCGTAAAGCCATGACCTGCATTTTTTGGGTCATCATTATGATTAATGATCATAATGGCATTTTTGGGTCATCATTATGATTAATGATCATAATGGCATTTTTGGGTCATCATTATGATTAATGATTAATAATTAATCATTATGATTTAACTAGTTGATATTATCAACTAATCATACAATGGAATCATTAACTAAATGAAAGGTAAAATTCTTAGTTGTAAAATTTTGAGATATCTACAGTTACTCTGTTCATTAAAATTTAACATTATATTTGGAAGAAATCATGCATCAAAAAAGTTATTTATTTGGTGGCACTATTTTGTTAAAACACGTTCAGGAACATCATCGCATATATGTGATCACTCTTTCCGTGCTCTACAACCCATCGTTTCATACATGTGATAGCAACTTGAACGTTTTATTTGAATTTTTAAACGGCACTAGATGGCGGTAAAAACCGTTACTTTTTCGATAATGTTGCATCAGAGTGTTGACCTTCAGTATGTACTTTCGGTTCCGGATTTTTCTTCTTGTATCAGGGCCATTTGATTATGTGAACAACTGCGCGTGTTCGGTTCTTTGGAGAGGATTGCGCAATTAAAGAGCTATCATTTATTTTGCGCGGATTTTTAAAATATTTTGATGGCACGATGAAAGGTTGGAATGTTTATTGGTTAGGGGTTGGAGTAGAAATTATCGTTTGCAGTTTGGAGTTCACTAGATAGTATTTTGTATTTTTGGGGAAAATTCTATTATAGTACAATTGTTTTTTTTAAATATCATGAAAATTTTATTACGTTATATTTAGATATACTATCAATGATAATAAATGATAAATTTCAGCATATTTACTTGCAGTAATGATTTTATATGAACTTTTAAATGAAATTAGGCTTAACGGAAAAATCGCCCGGTCCTGTGCGTGAATATTCTTCTGGAGCGCGTGGGCCTGAGGAAGCGCTTCTTTCTCCTTTCGGTGGTCCTGAACGGGTTAACGGAACCCATATTATCGCCAAGCTTGAAGTTGGCACTATTCCTTTAGCGCCAACAATCATCGCTAAGATTTGGTAATGATAGTTATCACTCACATTTTTCGAGTTTTCGTTAAGATTTGGCAGGTTTTTGTTTGGGACTTTGAGTTTCAAAATAGAATTCGAGTGACTCACTTGAAACGTTTTGTGTACTAGCCAACTTTGGCGACCGTCTTGTCCCCAGGAATAGTTACTGTATTTAATTTCAATTGAATCTCTTGTGCATAATTTGATATTCATGGTTACTTCAAGAAAGAAATTTTTATATAGTTACTCAATATCTCAAAGAGCTTTGTGTATAGATTCCTCAAAATATTTGATTAAATAAAAAAATATTTAATAAAATATTTTATAAATAACAAAATATTTGATTAAATAAAAAAAGAAAGTAAAATTTACCACCATATAACCAAAGAATATAAAAATTTGAACAGAATCATTATTCGTTAGCTGTTAACTACGGAAAAAACACGCAATTAAATATCTGATGAAATAATGAGAACGGCTTACATTTCATTGCAACAATGAAGAGCTTTGTTAAGAATTATGAATAAAAATATTTCTAAAAATATATTAAAATTGGACGACAAATAAATTAATATCATTGATATGATAATTTGTTTTGAATTTTAAGGTGGTGTAAAAATGATATTTGTGTCATAATATTCTCAAAAGTTATCATAGTAAAGCAGCAAAATTTCGATTATTTTTTTTAAAAATTGCTCTGTCGTGCACAAACATACTAATTAGGGTATTATCACCTGAAGTTCACAATCCTACCCTTTAAAGTATGTTTGTGCCAAATGTGGTTGCTCTAGGTCCAACAGTATGACCTGCAAAGTGGCAACAAACAGACAAACGCACACATTCTCTCTTGTTTAGTGCAGAAGCATGAAATGACCACAGTTTGTGTTCTTGTTGATAACCTTTAGAACCAAGATAATTAATAATAAAAACAACATCATGAAAAGTTATTTCTATCTTTTAGAAGAGAAGTTATCCTGTCTTGATGGGCAACTTTCTTCAGTGAAAGAAAATATAGCTATTTTTAATTAATATAATTCTAATTAAATTTAATTAACTAAAATTTTAGAAACATTCCCTCCTTCCAAAATATGTTTGTGCCAAATTTGGTTGCTCTAGTTCCAACAGTCAGCCCAGTACAGCAGCAGCAAAGAAACAGACACACACACCCGCATTCGCTCTTATTAGTAGAGAAGCATGAATTGATTAAAGTTTATGTTTTTGTTGATAATATTTGGAAGTATACAACATATATCTGTCCGCCACTAAAACTCTGCTCGCCAACTTGAAACTTATAGAAACAGGTTATTGTAGGAGAGATCCTTTAGAGTAAGTAGAAGTTCACGAATGACGTACTCTACCGCAGAACAGAACAGAACAACACTAGCTGCCCCTGCGACTATAACCTTTTGGTTATTTAAACAGTGTGGCGGACATGAAGTGGAAGAGACATCGGAAGACGCTCCTTAACTGTCTAGAAAATAAAGGCGAAGGCAGAGAGATGGAAAATGTTACAAAAATACAAATCTAAAAATCTGTGATAATATACAAGAAACAAAGGGGAGTATCAAATAAAACCATACACAAACAAAAACTGTAAAAAGGAAAGAAATGCGAGTATGAAGTGTACAATATCAACAAACAAGATAGAAAAAAACTAATTTAATAAAGAAGTCCGCAAAAACAAACTAAAATGCGAGTGTTAAAGCATATGTGTGTCTGTTCTGTTGATTGTTCTTTTCTCCATGAAGTGAAAGTTCTTCTGTGTGGAATCGGAGAATAGTTCAGGTGCGCTGTCACTTCGAGGAAGAGGGCGCAAAAAATTTCCCATGCCGTCTTGCATGAATGGAAAAGACTTGAAGTGAAACATGATCGTAGATTTATTCGAAAAAGCTCTTGAAAATCATTAAGATGGTGAAGCAATCGTTGGATTTTAAGTCGGGAGCCTTTGTTGCAAGCGACGTTGCGGAACCAGATTAGCTCATGTTGCGGTGCCGGCTTAGACATGTGGAAGGATGCAGTTAGAATGCAAAGGAGTGTCGTTTGTGTTTCCACATGGGCTATTTGTTGTCGAGGCAAGGTTAAACCTTTTCAAGTAAGAGGGAAATGGGCCGTGTAATGCAAACTGACACCAAGAATAAAATATAATCCCGACTTCCGTCGGATTCCTCCTATTCAAAATGTATCTTCCCTAACATAACCTGTTTCTATAGCAACCGCCGTCAACAAGACAACCTGGCGAGCAAAGTTTTCGTGGCGGACAGGCAGTATGTATCATTAAAAAAGTTTATTTCTATTTTTTAGATGAGATGGTTAACCAATCTTGATGAGTAGTGAAACAAAATACAGTTATTTATGTTGCACTAACTATATCATATAAAGGAAATTTATTCTTGAAATAAAAGGGAATGTTAAATTAGCATTCACTCATGAAAACTTCGATCTGAATTTATGTTAAGTGCTTCTTTGGAAGAAAACCTAATTCTTTTAACAGTTTTTATTCTTTCTCCTTCATCCCGGATAATATAAAACCTCGTTAAAATTCAGCAGATTTGTGCTCATCGATTATTGAACTCAGTCCTCCCTTTGAAAATCGATAGGAATGACTAAAATCCAATACATTCATACCGGGAATTTCATTATTATAAAATCAATGGACATTTTCGTGCAAGAATTGTAAGAAAATTGCTTAATGTTAGTAATTATTGGATTAATTAGATAGTTATCAAGAGCTAAGAGTGACGGAATTTTCTCTTACCTAGGTTTCTTTTTGCTAAAAATCTAGTTTAAGATTCATGTTCCGAACTTTCACTGATGTTCTGAACGGTTCTTTTTCCTAGACTTCACTATTAAAATTGTTCCGAAAATCTGTAAGCGCTTTTTTTTAATTCTTATTTTATTTAAAACTAGTTAATCCCGTGCAGAGCATCTGCTCTCTGTGATATGCATACCATAATTTTCCTGACTCTGCTAGAGCCAAACTGGCGATTTACACTCCAAGAAAATTTGCAAAGGAAAAAAAATGGCATCATGTAATGATAACATAAAAGTAGCCAAAGCACAATGTTCACAATAGTAATATCCATAAAGTTCACCTCAATTTGTGAATGGACACGATTATGTCTTCTCTGACTTAAACTAATTTAACGTTGATCTAACCGTTCTCTGGAACGCCTAAGCCTATCTGCGACGCTTCTATCTGATCTCTTTTGAATAATTTCATTCCGTCGCAATATTTCTAACAATATAATAAAGTTGCATTATATTGTTAGAAATATTGCGAATTCTTTATCTTAAACTCATTTTGCTCCAGAACTAATATATTAACAGGCTATGACTATGAAGTTATGCCTAACTTGGAGGAGGCTACCGGTTTTGTTTTGTAAACAAACAAATCGTTGCCATCGGCAAAAGAGAAACTAATCTCTTTTCTGTACCATGTACGTTAGCGTTTTATATACATAGATGATATCAATCATTTTGTTAAAAAAAATAATTAAAGCTTAAATATTTCCTTACTTACAGGCAATTCATACAGTCTTTTGACTTTTTTTTATTACGTTACTATATAAAACTATAAATAAACGAGATTGTTTATTTTTTTAAAGAAAGGTAACAAACATTTTGAAATTATCTAATAGAAAAATCTTTAAATTTTTTAAAATTCTATTCATGTCAAATCTCCAAATGATTACTGAAATGAAAATATCATCTTTACACAATAATTCCGAATCTGACCAATTTTCTATAGAGCCGTAAAAATATGTTCTCTCGAACAAAAGCACTTATCTATAATTTGCTGGCAATCCATTCAAAATCGTCTGCGGAATCACGATAAAAGGAGTCCAACTGTTTTCCCCTTTAAGTCAAATGCCAACTTCTATATATAGAGCTACGTCGCGATATTAATGTGTCACATGATGTATTTTTATGACCGCTATATTTTTCTGACCTTTGCCTGTCGATTACCTAACTTTTCGTACAAATCCAAACACTTATCAATCTCTATTTTGGCTGACAAAGAAGCCTCCAGTCTCTTCCACTAAAGGTCTGAAAAACACCAGGTCACTGAAGGTCCAGGTGAAAAAGAAAGAAGATCATTCTTTATTATAAATAGACCAGAACTTCTTTCTCTCTCTGAAAAATTGCCATTTTCATCCATACTTTTGAGCAATCCGATTACTCCGAATCTTGGCCTAGGG
Organism: Araneus ventricosus; assembly: GCA_013235015.1. Lineage (NCBI taxonomy): Eukaryota > Metazoa > Arthropoda > Arachnida > Araneae > Araneidae > Araneus > Araneus ventricosus. The sequence continues at coordinate 11,647 of BGPR01027711.1, forward strand.
TCTTTTCTGTGGGTGCATAATCCTTCTTCCTCCCTCTCCAGTGGAAGTGCACTTTTGGGCTCAGATAAGCCGCTTTTATCTGGAACGGAAGATGGCTGAGCTCACATCAGGAAGAGGGGTGATTCCATTTCCAGATCCGAGTTTGGTTTGGAAAAGAAGTAAAGTTCGGATTTTTTTTATTTATATTATATATTAATACTAAACGGAGAATCTTAAAGATATTTTTATATCTAGTGTGTTTGGGGTTGTATATATAGATAGACAGAGGTTTCATTTTTTATAAATATTTTTTAATTTTTTTCTTTTAATCTATCCTTACTTTTTCATAATTTTCATTCTATTTATTCATTTATTTATTATGGTATGCTAAATATTGTGTATGCCTATTATTTTCATAGTTTTTAGTAATTTAGTTATTCAAAAGATTTGAATACAGTGTTTTAGACGATTTTAGACCATTAAAATGTCCGTTGAGGAAGAAACTTTAATAATCGTGCAGCGCTTGCTACTCCCGGCAGCTGATTGGTTTAAAATTATGAAATTAAAAGCTCCATAACTCAGTCAGGTTAAATCGTAGAAGTCAAGAATATCTTACCAAATATGTCCAGAGAACTGTATAAAAATTTAGATTTCGTAATTTTTTGCGGTAGAACATTTATTGATTCAACCAACATAAAATATAATTCTTTAATTAATTTAAAACATTTTTCCAATTGAAAGTACATGTCTATAGCTAACGGTTTAGAAATTAGCTATTGGACCACGTTTAGAGAAGACATCCTGTAAATCAATCCGTCAATTTGTTTAAAAGAATAGAAAAGTTTTGTGAAAAGGATGCGAATCATTTAATTTAAACATTTTCAAGAGTAAACTGTTCGGTAGAATTTCCTGCCGAACGGAAACGTCAGTTCGTTATCTTATAAATAAACAAGATGATTTTCCTATTCCACGGTAAATGTATACGAAATTCATTTGAAGAAATGGTTTATAATTGTTCCGAGTTTCACAATTAAACTCGCTGTTATTTTAAAATAGAAATAAGAGAATATCGTCTGAGTGGTGCTTTTAGTGCTAAAAACAAAAAATTAAACGATAATATTCTCTTGTTAGAACAGGTAAATCATCAGATACAGCGAGATATTATGTTACATACTTATACCTAAAAAATAAGTAATTGGTAAGAATAAAATTGATTTTCCTTCAAATTGGAGAATGATGATTGTTCGAAATCTTACAGTTATTTTTACATTATGTTCAGTAACCTATAATTATGAGTAAAATAGTTAAATGTTAAAAATATCATTTTCTTTCCGTATTCTCAATTTATTTATTTATTAAATCTTTTAGTTTTATATTTGCGATTGTGAGCAAAAATGCAGAGTTAATTCAGCTTAACACGTTAATCGCTACAATATAAAAAATTGTTTCGACCTACAGGGCCACGAGCGCATGCGTAGATTTCGAATGAAGCATGCGCGATCATACAGCCGAAACTTATACATTACCTGTGAGACACACTTGCTTCACGTAGTGTTAATATACTGTTACAAAGATGTAATGTCGCTTTCCTGCCTTCTTCTAGTTGGGAAGGGAGTTTTACAGGGGTAAGCATGGAGTGACAGGCAGCGGTCAGGCCTTGACTCCTGACCTTGGCGATAGTTTTGGCGACTTGGCGACAAATAGAAGATTCCCGAATATGCGATCATTTCCTCGATATCTCCATTAGGAGAGGAGATACTAGAATATGCTGGATATTTCCACGTGACGTAACAACCAGTCGAGCAAGGGTATATAAACGGAGTCCGAGTGCCTTCGAGGAAAGACTTCAGAGTTTCGTCTGCAGTGCGAGCTGGAAAGCCTGTGAGCTGAGCGCTATTGAAAGTGTTGTTACTGTCATTATTAGTGATTTGCTAACTGTTTGTGTTTCTAAATCCGAAAGTGCTGTTACTGTTATTACTAGTGAATTGTTGTCTGTTTGTGTGGCTAATATGTACAACAGTTATTGTTCATGTAACCTGCTTTCCCTGTATATTTTAGAATAAACCTTGATTCTCCATTATCCTGCGTGTTCGACTATTTGCACCATACTCCCACAGAACGATTTTTGTAATAAAGCATTATTTAGGCAACGGTAGCTTGGTGTTTAGGCCTCGGCTTTGGAACCGCAAGGTTCCATGTTCGTAACGCGGTTTCCTCAAAATTCCGGTGTATGGTGTACGTTAAATCTGACATTAAGGGTCAAACGTCCTCCCGCTAGTGTGATGTGGAATTTTGTGCATGGGAATACGGTTCAGGAGTCGTCCTCGTCATCTGACCGCGGTTCAAAATTACAAAGTTCGTCCCAAAATATCTCTTTTGTTGCTTTAAAACGAAACGTTAATATAAATAAATTAATCTATTTTTAACTGTTTCTTTTTTTTAGGCAATAACTGTTATTTCCGATTTTCTGGCATACCAAGTTCACAAAAAGAAATTACTATAATAATCAAATGATTCCGATTTCAGTATTTTGATACATATCCATTATTTAGATATCCCTGAGTCCGAAACCTCATTTTTGACTTATGTCTGTAGATACCTGAACACTGTAACGGAAAGTACATAGAAGAAAAATGCTAATTGTATTATGCAAAAGTCTGTTCACTTCCTGTAGATGGTTTAACTAAAAATTCATAGTTACAAGAAACCGTATGATTCTTCTGTCAGAAATGAATATTCCAGTTTTTGAGCTCTCTGTCTTCAAGGTTCTCTTTTCTCTGAACCTTATATGCACTTGTTAAAACTCATTTCCTCACTTTCAATACAAAAATGTCTTTGCAATTAAAAGCCACGACAAATAAATTTTTCAAATCTAAAAGATTTTTTTATTTATTTAAAGTGTAGGATTCATTTACAAACGCACAAGTATTTTTTACAGCATTTTTTTGCGTTTATTTTTTTGAACTGAAAATATTACATTAGCAATAGCATTAATCAACTATTTCAGCGTTCGACATGCGATTCTCCCATTTTTGTCAGTGGTGTGTTCAGATAAGATTTATTTGACGTTTGAAAGACTAATTTAAGTTCTCGATATTATTCGAGAGATGATGGGAAATATTTGCTGTTGTGAATTTAAATTAGTTTATACTAATCCAAAACATTACCTTGATTCAGCACATTAATTGTTACAGACGAGTTAAGTCTTCCAGCAGTACTATTCACTAAGCGCTTAGGATGAGGTTTCCTCTCTATATTTAGTTTTACTAGCTTTATCTTTAAGGTTATAGTTGCCATGAATATATTAACCTTACAATCGCGAATAATATTTACATTTCACTGTTTAAAAATTGAACATCCTTTCAGTGCCATATATGCGCAACGCATGAGAATAAACCCAAATATTTTTGTAATGAAGTAAACTATAACAGTAAAACTGTTATAGTGAGCCACCAACCGAGTACCTGTAGATAGCGCTGCTATCGCCAGTAACGTCAGAGCACCAAGCTGCCGAGAACAGAAGAAGAAATGGAATACGGTACGAAACCAGGGTTGCCATATTGACCTTTTTAAGGCCAAATTATGGAAATTTTGCCTTTTTACAAGGCCCTTGGCCTTAGGAAATCTCCTTTGGCCTTTTTACGAAGCCCTTGGCCTTAGGAATTTCCCTTGCGCCTTAGATTCAATTTTGGCCTTTTTTTGGTTTTAATTTCAGTAATGACTTTTAGAGCAATGTTTAATAACTTATTTACTTAAATTAATTAATTATAATTGCTTATTAAATATTTTTAATAAATTTTTGATATTACACTTTTTAAATCATAAATAGTGAGCTGTCAAACGAAATAGCTTGATTAGGAAAAAAGGATGTTTTAAATTTTTTTCACTTAAATTTTAGTTTAATAATAGCGCATTGCACATATCCCGATCAAGTGGGATTTGTTTCCATGAAAGATAGCCTTTGAAATTATTTGAAAAAGGGGGTTTTGCGATTTTCAGCTACAAAGACTATTATCCCCTATTCATTCCAAAGTTCTTTTCAATCCGTAATCAAAAAAGAAAGAAAAATTGCCACCAAAATATGGTCTAGAACTATTGCCGATTGCCGATCTGATTCGGTCAAGACAAAAAAAAATGGCGCCCTCCTAGAAGGACTTCCAAAGTCTTTTTCTACAAAAAATAAAAAAATGAAACAAAATAAATAAATATGAGCAGGATAGCCTTTTTTCTTAAAACCAATGAGGTCTTCAATCAGTTTGTCAAATTTGGCCTTTTTTTGGCCTTATTTTAAAGAAAATTTGGCCTTATTTTTAAGAAGATTTGGCCTTATTTTGCTATTTTGATCTGGCAACCGGTATGAACAACGTTCATTTTTTCCCCACAAGACCGAAAGACCAGATGAAATGACGGTTTGAACGACGATATACGATGCTAATGAGTGCCATCCATATCATATGACGAACTAAATATTGCTCAGTATAATAATGTAACTTCCTAATGACAATACAATACTTTAGTTTGAAGAACTGTTATTCATTTATGGAACCAATCACTAAGCCTAATGATGATCGCCTATAAAACTTTGATTAGCCATAACTGGTTTAACCGTCACTTTCTGTTATCCTTTATAGTATTACAATACATCTCTATCCTTATATTAATTTTTTTCTAAAATCAAATACAATATGATTATATTATTCGCTGTTTTAAAGCATTTTATTTTCATTTTATTCCCGAGATAGCAGTGAAGTCACGTTATTGTACATAAGTATTAAGATATTTCTGTTACTCGTCTATTCGATTATCTGTCACAGTTCTGGCCTGGACGGTGTCGGTTAATAGAAGATTGTCTGTACTTATATGCAACACAATAATAGCGGGGTCCGCAAAATTTCATGAAATAATTAAGAATTTTCTATGCATTACGAGAAACAATCGTAATAATGTGTTCGATATGATGATAAATTAGTTAAATGTTTGCTATGATGGTAATACAAAGTTATAGGCTCGAAAATAATTTGAATTTCAGTAATCTAATTAATGTGTTTTGTACACCAATGACTTCAACGGTTAAGTTTTTTAACATAAAATACATTTCAATACTTTCATAAATAAATATACTAACTATAATCTTAAAGCACAGATTAGATACAACTTTCAGCACGGAACAAGTTGTTAAATTAATTACTGAATGAAAAGAAAAAAGAAACAAATTTGGCATTTCTCGTCTTTGCAATATTTTAAAGATTTTATGAATATTTAACATATTTATTTTGATCATTTTTACATGGAATTGCGACACATTCCTTTTTCAGAAACGTAGAAAAGAATGAAAGTTCATTTAAACCGCAGCAGACGATAAAAATACTGTTTATTTCCTGAGACCTGAATGTCTCCAACATTTAATTACTACAAGTATACTGATTTGTTGTACGAAATCCTAAACAAAGTTCATAAAAATGACAGTCAGCTGCCATACGTTCAATATGTAAATAAAAACGTTCAAACCCAATTAATATTCCTTCAATTAACAGACGTTTATTATTATTAAGTAAAAAGAAACATTTATTTCAGTCATTTTCTGAAGCTCCAAATTGCCCCAATACTTCTTTCAAAATATTTTTAATATGAATTTAGTTAATTATGCATGAAATATGGTGACATTTAGATTTCACTTCTCTTTTGTTTGGAATTTCGTTAAGCAATTCTTGCTGAATTCCATATTCCTACTAATGAGAACTGGCAGCTTTTATCACTGGGAATTGTTGATCGCCATTCAAAGCAGGAAATGTAACTTTTTAACAAAGCATTCCGTAATTTCTACATATTTACTTTCTCATAATTCCAACAAATATGTCTGAGTAGCGAAGAATTCCAGATAAATAAAGTAGCGAAGTATAATTTTAGATTTAACTCGGAAGGAATACAATAATTGATGTGTTTATAGATTCTAGGTAACTTTTGGGTAAATTATAAAGCTAATTAATGATTAAATTTTGGTTTTTAGAATAAAAATGCGATAATTCGATGCTCGAGTATTCTTGGGCTTTTAAGTTAAACGGTTAAAATTCAATACCATACTGTTAACAAAACTGTAATGCCACTTTTTTCCCTGTCATGTTAGTCTTATGGTTGAAAAGAGCGATTTACAGAAATTCGTATTGGATAGAAGCCAATGACCCCCTGACCTTGTCGACCATTTTAGCGACAAAATGAAGGTTCTAGAAAATACAAGAATTATCGCTCTATTTCTCTTAGAAGATATGGAATATTCCATGTGACGTCACGTCCTGTTGGATAACTATAAATATCGGAGGAGCCCAAACGAGGGGATAAATCTTTGGAGTTCTGGTCGCAGTTCGAGTTGGTCAGTTGTTAGACGCTGAGCGCTATTGATAGCGCTGTTGCTGTTACTATTAGTGAGTTGTTGTCTGCTTGTGTTGCTAAGTTATACAAGTGATGTTTATCCTGTTACCTGTGCCTCGAGATTTCTGGAATATCCGTGGAATAAAGAATAATTTTCCATGATCCAGCTTGTTGGGCTGCTTACTCCGTACACTCAAAGGATGATTTTCGTAACGATACAAACACCTTCAAATAAAATTAATTGCGACTTGCGTCAAAAGTAGGGTAAAAGTATCAGACAACTAGCATCAAATTAAATAAATCGTATGACTGACAATTATTATTGAGAAAGGCAAGTTAATCTATCTGTTTGTGAAAGCCGCAATTATTTTTCCTCCGACCTAATAGAATTCTATAATTAATAAACCAATCACATATACTGCCGAAAACCAATTTCCAAATTAAGTATATCTACTAAATAAAGTTCATTACGGCCAACTAAAGTTAACTTTTAACTACTTCCTGTTCATCACTCCAGCTAGAATTCTTAGAATAAAAGAGAAAGTCACGCACTTAATCAAGAACGAATCTCCCAAACCACTGCGACAAGAAACTTGAAATCTGGCAGGTGGTTGCTTCTTTGGTAGCAGGTGCTCACTCAGAAAGGAGTTTTTGAAATTTCAATTCGAATTTCAATTAAATAAAAATTATCCCAAATTTTAACGTTTTTCCGCGATAACTTCGGAGTATATTATCATGTAAAAATCATTTTAACATCATCTTAAAGTTCAAAAAATTAGCTTTTCACTTATACCAACATAATCTCCATGCGCCATTCTGTTTAATTTTGATTAGTTTATAAAATGTTTTCAAACACAGTATCTAACAATGTTCTTAATTTTATCGTCTGCAGCTATTTTTGGAGCATGCTATTTCACCGATCATTACGAAATTAATTAATTAAATTACATCTCATTTTTAAAAAAACTATTAAAGACTTATGAAGAAATTGAAAATCGTTTGGTTGACTAGATATTTTCATTTTAATTAAACATTTCAGATATCAAAAGGATTTGTTTATAACAATATTTCATATAAAAGTATTATTTAGTATAAAACTATAAAGACATGAAAATATTTTATTCCGATCAACAACGTACCAATAAAGTATTACTATGTGGTCGAAGTTGCGAGCATCAGCAAGTTAAGTACATCTACTAATTACAGATCATTACGGATAACTAACGTTAACTTCGAGTTACTTTCTGTTCATCACTCCAGAATTCCTAGAATGATCTATAAGCCTAAATTTACTTTCGGTAAAGTATCG
>BGPR01027712.1:0-20508 GCA_013235015.1 Araneus ventricosus
TTTCTATATAAAATTTTAAAATTTTAATCAACTACTTTTAATGACAAGAACGTTCTTGATTTCTTTAATATAAAGCCTTGAGTTTTATTTCTGGGCTGGAAATGAAAATTAGTGTTAAAACCCTTTGTTTCGGATGCAATTTGAAAATGTCAGTGTCACAATACTTTTCACATAGCTCCATATTTGACAAAAAGGTATCATTCTTAAAATTGCTCAAACTAGGTAATATTCATGACTTATTGATGCAACAGAGGAGGAAAAGTCACATGAGGATTTACGCATGCGTGTGATAAATGATTGCAGCGCCCCTAATTCGGGAATTCGGAATTAACAACTTCCACTCATCTCATTTCCAGATAAACCCAACCTAAATGACGCCATGTTGGATCTTTGGAGTTTATAAATGGAATTTTTCTTTCATTCTGCATACCTTTATTTTGCACTTAATAAATTATGGAATTATGACAAGTACGCCAGGAAAAAAATCTTAAAATGAAGCAATGTTATGGATTATTTGGTATGGATAAATGGAAATTTTTGCGTAGTATACATTCTGGGTACCTTTATTTTTTACATATTAAATTGTGGAATTATGACAAGTTACGATATATATCGATGTTCTCTTCAAAATACCAATTATTCAGGATCTTAGATAAAAGAACAGTAAGTTCAAAATACTTTTCAAACATTCATCAAATCTGATTTAAATGATTTACCAATTTGTAATATTTTAAAATATTATTTTCGCTTTTGCATATGAAATTATAAAATTTTGTTTTATTTTTGTACTATTACTGTAGCATTTCAAAATGCTTATCATGTGGTATAATTTGATAAAATATGCATTATTTTTGTTTTCCTGAACCTTGATAGAATAATTCTCGAATAAGACGACTCTATAATGAAAATGAAATGACGAAGAATAATCTTCAATGATGATGAACAAGTATTTGGATTCTTCTGAAGATTGTACTGGTACTGGACACCATATATCTAAACGTTCCCTTTCCATAGCGCAATAGGTCGAAATTTCATTGATTCTTTAAGCGATGCCATAGTAGCTTTCGCAATGGTTTAACTATTTCACATTTAAACTTAACACGATACAATTCATGAAAGCGAAAAATCCTTTCAAACTTTAATAATGCCTGAGAATGTTAATGTTTAAATCTACAGTTTCGAAACATTGTATGACATTTTGCATCTTTTAACCCTGGAGGATGCAAGAATTTATTACAGGAAACAAACCCCTCAACGAAAAACGTCCAGATACACAGTAGCTGCTTTAAATGCCATTTACGTGCTGACCACAGGTATTTCAAGAATTTCTCCTCATTTGTTATCGAAGCCGATAATGTTGGATGCTAAATAGAGCAGATGGATCAAGACAATTTATCGCTATTCGAATTAAAAATATGAAATGGAAAGACTAGCAAAGCTATTATCTGAAATATCAACTAATTAAGAATCGATTACTGACGAAAATAAGGAAATTGTTGATATTAAACTAGAGATCAGAAGTCAAATCCTGAAAGGAATTAGACAATTGATCCTATATTTTTGAATTTAGAAGTCTGGAGTTAAAATGTTGTAATAAACGGCTTCAATTAAAAAAAAGTGTAAAATGGAACTTCTCAAAGATATGAGAACTTTTACACAAAATCGTGATAAGACTAATACACTATTTTGATAAAGCAAAAATTGTATAATGGGTTCAAATTTCTTGGAAAAGTTTATCGATGTGAAAGAAATGCATTAATACCTATATACAGACGAAATCAGGTAATTATGGACGGTAAAGCCAAACTTTTCATAATTACATTGGAAGAACATTCATTCATTTATCTTCTTCATTTAAATGCCCAGCCCAGAAGAGATTTTTCCGAAAATAATTTTTCTAATGCTTAATACTCAGTACACCAACACCACAAATGTTTCCTATTAAATAAAATGTAATTTCCTACGGTTTTGTTATGAAAGCAAGTTCCAGGGCCTATGAAACCCCACGGCATTTGGGGAGTGTGATTCAGTATAAAATTTATGGTAATAAGCTATGAATGAATCAGTCGGCAGTTATTTAAGTTTTTCTTCTGGAGATGGCCATTTTTGCAGCAATCTGAAATCTAAGTAAATACGCAAATTTTATTGAAAACACAACACATAATTTTTTCAAAATATTATTTGAAAAAGTGGTAAATAATTTTACCATAAAAATATATTCAATTGTAAAAAAAATCATATTCTCATAACCACATTTTCTGCAAGGTCACACTAAATATTCTCTTTGTCTTCCTTTAGGATTTTATTCCCACTATTCCTGCCCTTGAAGTCATGATTGTAAATTTTTTCTGCATAAAACCTATTTGTGTGTGTCAATACCCTCTTAATTTGGTTCAGAATACATCGTCAGTAATTTTGTACAATAAGATAGAGTTTTAGGGGGTTCACCCATAAGCCCATTCACGATTAAGCCTGGAATCACGACTCTGAGCTTACTGGTCGTGATATTTTTCCTTCTCTTGACGTCTTATTTTCTCTTACCTGCCTCAGAGCTATAAAGAGCCTCTCCTTTCACTAATATTTTATTATTTTGTTTCGTTATACAAAATTATTTGTCGGGACGAATTTGAAATGCCGTCTTGCAGTTCGTTTTATGAAAATGCTGCTGATTTTCATCGAATCAGAAGCGAGATAATCTGTCTCTAACTTTTAAATTGTCCCATTTTCAGAAAGAATTTATTCTCAACGACGAACTCATTTTTATCTTCATTTTCTTTTCAATTTGTGTCAGCACGCGATCTGGTTGAATAAAATAATATTCTGTATTGGGAACTCTATGTTCTTAGATTGCTTGGTCAACAGCATTAAAGCACAATCATCAGTGTGGTGTTCTTGCTTCGGCCCCCACACCTATCAGCCATACATATCGGGATGCAATTTTAAATATTTAGATGACCCCTTATGAAAATGTTATCCGTAAAATATTTTAGTATACGTTATTTTCTGAAATCGGTACCTTTTTATTAATGCCCAACGAACGATCACAGAATAATGATTGGTGGGTCTATTTTTTTTATCGACTGTACCTTCAAATAGATTAAAGGATGTAGCGATGCCAAATTTATTTGCACGAGAACAAAATGCAGGTCAATAATAACTGATATGCTGGTGCCATTTTCGAACCAGTCCTTGGAGGATGTTTTGAATAATGCAATTTTTGTATCCATTTATTGGGTCGCATCAAACTAAAAGTAAATAAAACTGAATCGAATAATATTAAGATGCATTTCATATCAGTGCGCTTTAGTTTAGTTATATTAACGAGTGGTTTTGAAGGAATACGAGGGTTAATTTCATACTGACCTCGTAATTTTGAACTGCGGTCAGATGAAGAGGATGACACCTGAGCTGCCACCCCTCTCCCGAAATTTCGAATCACACCAGCGGGAGGATGTGTGATCCCCGACGACTGATTTAACGTGCGAAAGGCCGACCAAGACGGCGGATCTTCAGCATACCAGTGGGGCATCCACATAAGTATAGTATTGGAGGTATATTTTTCTGTATATCAAGTAAGTATATTACTGGGTTTTTTATATACTTAATCCACAGTATATACCGCATTGCCCACCCATCAAAATTTGCAGGCATTATATTCTTCAGAATTCTCCCGAAATCAATTTGTTTGAAGACGAACTATTTGATGAGGCATCCTTTGTTCTGCGAGACATTACGGAAGAAACAATTATCCTTTAGAGACCGAATTCTGTACCATTATCTCATATAAGGAATGCAATATTTACAGCTGTCAATGAAAATGTTTCCTATAATAGTATTGATAAATTAGAAGAATATTGCCTGGGTTTGCCAGGATCTAATTGAGCTGCCGAACGTATTTTTAGGTTAATGACCAACAGATCGTTGAAACTTTGAAGTACATGCTAAATACCGAAAATAATTTTGACCTTCATTGCATGAAATTTTATCAAAACATCGAAAAATTAATTGTTATTGAAATGAATTCATTCTTTAGAAATATCTAAGAAAAACGTTTTAAAAAAAGGGTAAATTATATGCTAAGGTACTAAACATTTTTTGGTACGATTATATTTGTTTTATCCATAAATAATCTTCATTTCCGCTTTATTTAGATTTAGTCAATGCATATACCCAACAAAAGATACTATTACTATTAAAATATTTTTTTATTAAATTCGAAAATATGGTGAACGGGCTCACAATTATTTCCTTTTAATTGCATCCTGATTTAAAATTTTGGAAAAATATTCATCTCAAGAAATTATATCAGTTCAAAATAAGTAAAATTAAAATAATAAGTTATGATTTTTGGCAGTAATAGCGAAATATATATTAATATATTTAAAATTATTTTTATAACCAAGTCATATTACTTTAAAATAAATTTATAGAATTTTTGGAAAATAAGAACTTTAAAGTAATACTGAGTATTTTGTCAGATCAGTCCATATGAAAAGCATCTTAAATTACTACTGCTATTGCAAACAAAGATAAAACTTAACGTCATTTTTTAAAATATAAAACCGAAAATAAGATTTTAAAATATCACAAATTTGTAATTGATTTCAATCGCATTTGGTAACAGTTGTGAAAAACGTTTTAAGGTATGTGACTACCCAAAAATACTCGTTTTGGTGAAAATTTTCGAAATTTTTTTTATATGTTCATTTTATAGTCCATTCATTTAGGATTCAAAAACTGCTTCAATTTTGTTTTCACGATAATTAGAAGCCAAATTATAGTATAATTAATTAACCAGAAATAGGTTTTTTGGTGCCGGAAGTGGGCGTTTAAGGAGACGTGAGAATGTAAACAATTAGTTTGAACGACAATTTTGTGACTTTTAAGCAATATAAATGCCCAAATCTTTTTTGAAATATAGATCTACGTTTCCTTTATTTATTTTTTGTTATTTTATTTGCATCTGGCAGCTGTTTTTGTATTTAAGTTTGTGTTACTGAACGGAAATACTATTATCGTTTGCAGTTTGTTTACACTGTTATTGCAAAAACGTTATTCTTGTTTACTGGCTATTTATTGACATTTTTAGTGTCAACTCTTTTATTTATCTTATTTTAAGTTTAATTTATTTATTAATTACTTCAAAATGCCGAAAGCTAGGTCTAAGAAGTTTAAAAAGCGTAGCTGTTATGGAAATAGACACAACAATTCTGTCCCCAAGAATAAAGTGTCTGCTGCAAGTGCAACAAAATTGAACACTTTGGAAAGTTCTGATGGGCTAGAATCTGACTTTCAGGAGTTAAAAGGAAACAGAATAATTGATATCCAAACTTTGCTTCGAATATTGTCGATTCTTTTTTATCCACAATGTTTTACAACTGGATTGAAACTGACTGGAGATTCTAAAGAAGGACTTTGCTCAACCTTTGCTATAGTTTGTAAATGTGGATTTATGGCTGGATTTACATCAACCCCCAAAGAGAATAAAAAGTGTTCTTTAAATACTTTGTTGGTATTTGGCTTGAGATTAATGGGGAGAGGATTTTCTGCTGGGATGAAGCTGTTATGTACTTTAAATTTGCCATATATTTGCAAGAAAACATTCAGAACGCATGAACTCAAACTGTTGGAAGCAGTGAAGTACAGTTGTGAAGAAAACATGAAGGCTGCATCAAAAGAAGTGCAAAATTTTTTTTAAAAGCACAACTTGTGGTGTTTCTGTTGATGGCACGTGGCAACGGAGAGGCCATATGTCACTAAATGGCTGCGTCTCAGTTATTTCCATCGATACTGGGAAAATATTGGATTTGGAAGTTATGACACAGTATTGTAAAATGTGTGAAATGAACATCAAATGCGACCATGAATGTTCAAACTACAAAGGTTCATCTGGAAAGATGGAATCTGTTGGAGCTTTCAGAATTTTTGAAAGATCCGTGTCGAAACGAGAATTGCAATACACTGAATAATACGAATATGGTGATTCCAAGGCCTTTTTGAAAGTGAAGAATATCTATGGGGAGGACACAGTTACAAAGCTCGAATGTATAGGACATGTACAAAAAAGAGTAGGCTCACGACTTAGGAAATTAAAAAAGAAAACCAAAGGACTCGGTGGAAAAGGTAAATTAACCGATAAATTTATCGACAAACTTCAAAATTATTACGGCATTGCTATCCACAGCAATGCTGGAAGTATCGAAAATCGCCAAATTATGTAGAGATCCGTCAAGATAAAAGTATGAAATTAATGTATAAAAAAATTAATGGGAAGAAAATACAAAAAGGAGCACTGCTTAAATATTTATGTGCTGTCAGAATTATACAAGAATATCTAATAGGCTCAAATAGAGTTTTCGCTATGTATGTATAAATTAAATATTTTATCTATAGGTGGCAATATTTTTTCTGCAGAATATCGTCAGGATGGATTTTTGTATGATGTATTAAGTGTTTGAATTTTAATGTAATTAAATTTAAAAATTTGTAAAAAAAAATAATGAATTACTAACGATTTTTTTTCTGATTTATGCACGTCTAGCACATTTTGTAGTAAAAAAAGCAGAAGATACTTTAACTTAAAGTGATAGTTTAATTATTTGCATTTCAATAAAAAAAATGCGTTAGAAGAAAATTATTTTGTTGAAGAAAAGGGAAAAGCTAGCTAAACTAATGCGTTAAATGCGAGTATTATAAGGTTTTTTTCTGTTAACAAGGATCATCATACACTGAAAATGAAAGTATTATTCTTATAAAAATTAGGAAAATGGTAATAAACAAAACGGTTCTCTTAACAATATTGCGAACTACAATACTGATGACTTGTAAAACGTATTGATCTCCATTTTATGTCAAGATTTTAGTCAGTCATTTTGTGTCATACATTTAGAAAGTAATTATATTTGGATATATTACGCAAGAAGTATACAAAAAGTTATAGACAGAAATTAATCAATTGTAATGAATTAAATGTAATGAATTTAAAATATCACCTTTATATTTATCATTAAAATGTTTATACTGAAGAAATTAGGAAATAAATTTCTCATAAAAATTCATAAAAATCATTTATGTTGCTTCAATAGTTATTTTCCTATCGCTATTTTGCGGCATGAGCTTCCTAAAATCCTTCCTTCTAACCGCAAATGACCACTAATGGTTGCACTTTCACTGTTGATAAATGACCACGCAGCGGGTGTCACTTCTCCTGAAATTGCGCTGAAGGGATGGAAAATTCCATTCTGTTTCTACGACCGTAAAATTACCCCGGGCTTTGAGGCAACTGAATTCGCTCTCCAGCCGGGCTCATAGAGTTAACCGATAAATTTATCGACAAACTTCAGAATTATTACGGCATTGCTATCCACAGCAATCTTGGCAGTATCGAAAAGATGCAGTCTGCAGTAATAGCTGCTTTCTTTCATCGCTGTTCTAGCCATCGAAACCTCATGCATGGGCAGCTTGTGGGCTTCTTTGTTTGTTTCTTTGTGTGAATCATTCAACTACGTCGATTTTAACTTTATAGAGTGAAATTTGTATTGCTTCAGTCATCATAATATTGTCTACATCTGAGGGTCAGCAGTTCTACTCCGAGTCCTGGGGATTCATCCCTTGCATATCCCGCAGTATCGAATATCTTTCAAAGTGGAAAACGACCTGCATTCAAGTGGATTCATTATTGTATTCAATCACCGCCGATTCGAGCAGGCTGTATTTGTTGATTGGAGGTTCTAACTCTACACAATCATTGAAATGTTCTGAAATGGTGTAAAACTGGGATATTCAAACTTCAATTACTGAAGACAAAAGTCACGGAATACCAGTTAATATTGTGTGAGACTTCCTTTTGCCCGGCGAAGTGCAGCAAATCCTCTTGGGAATGACTTAATAAGATGATCAAAGTAGAATTGTCGGAACTCAAATTTTAGAGTGAAGATTTGGTCACTAGGGAGCCGACCAGAAAGTGATTAAAAAGAAAACAATTAGTGCACCCTCCGTTTCAAAGAAAGTTGATAATTATTTGCAACATCTATGGTTTACATTTCTATAAGCAATACTTACATATATTTTGTTTAAATGGCTTGCGTATTCGGGAAGATAGAAGTTGAGTTTTAACGTCAAAATAGAAGCATGCGCCAGTACCGCTCATATCTTTATTGTACAAAATATACGTATAATGTTACGAATTCTTGTGACTAGCTATATGTAGGCATTTAAATCTTCCGTAAATGATATTTTTAATAATTTTTATCTTAAAGTGTTTCAGATGAATATTTCTTTTTAAAATTGTGAATAATTCCAAATCTTATTTCAGTTTCAATTCAGTTTTTTATCACTTAACAAGATCTGATTAAATGAACAACTAAACAGATAAGTTTAAAAATAAATGGTTAATTATCATTCCTTTTTTAGCAAAAAATGTATTTGATGATGCCAAGACCTTTTGCGTTTGTGAAAGAGAAAGAGACAGATATATTCTATAACAAATATATGGAAACTCAGAAAAGCTTTGGAATTAAGTTGTTTATTTGATCTTAATAATAATTAGACCTAGAATGAATTATGGTTAGACTCAGTGTTTCATGTTCAAATTGAAAGCATAATTCGTAAGAAGTAAAAAAAATGGAGCCAATATGAGTACCATGGTTCACAATAAGTTTTGGATAATCGTGGGACCTAAAATCGTGGGAAAAATCAAAATATAGAAAAACTATTCTGTCACAGGGACAGTGGCGAATCCAGGATTTTGATCTTTGGGTGCTGAGGTCATAAAAATTTCGTATCGTCGTGACCTCATAGCTTATGTAAGTCAAAACACTTAAAAAAATCCAAAACACATCAAAACTTCATCTGCCTGATAGTAAGAATCACAAAGAACAATACATTATTTTTGATAATTCAATAAAAACACAACGAAATAACTAACCAAAAAATGTTTTCGACTGCATTTACGCTGCAAGTACGAGTGGACTGACTACAAAAGCGGGAAAATGTTTGATCCTGTTAAGCTGGAAATCAATGTTGAACGGTTTAATTTTTAAAAAAAAGAGATTAAGAAGAAACAGGTGTAGTTATTTGGAAAAAAATTCAAGAATTTCAGATAAGCTCTGGTTGGCTATAGCCCATAGCTCCCCCTGGATTCGTCGCTATTTGGGGGCATTTCGGGGACCAACCAGAGATTGAAGGAGAAGATAATTATTAGTGCTCACCACAATTCACTGAACACAGATAATGATTTACAACTTTTATAAATGGTTTTGTTTACTCTACGCAATGATTGCGTGTATTTTTGTAAAAATAGCTTGTATTTTTGGCAAGATATAAAAGTTTTCTTTAAAAAATCCAAATTGTTCCGCAGGATTTTTGATTATAACATGTAAAGTTTTCAATTAAATTATACGAAACTTAAGAATAAGTGACAATATGTTAGCGAAGCTCTATTAAAATTTGATGTAAATATTTTCAATATTAGAGGAAATGAGAGTATTTGTAGAAAATAATTTTTTATTGCGCATGTGCGAAAAATACAATAATTTTTCTTTTATAATTTGGAAGCCAGATACATAGGACAGGTATAAAAATTGCAGTTCAATGAAAATTCTTTACACCAAATAGATTTAAAAAGACATTGGCATTGTAGGGAGTAGAATTTATGTTGGTCTCAAAGACAAATAAAATAAATGTACAAATAATGAGTTTTTTTCACAAAGTGATATTTTTCGAATCTTCTAATATTAATCGTTTAACTGCATTTTAAATTAATCGTCGCCTTCGGCGACCAGCTAGTTCGCCAGGAATATTTTTTTCAACTGTCTCCCTTTTGCATAATTTGTGTTTCATGGTTCCCTTAACAAAACAAGTTAACATTTGAAATAGCGATAAAGATTCATCCCGCGTTCTTTTCGTGTCCTTGCACTTATTTTGTTCCTATGTCTACATGAACGTCCCTAATGGAGTCGAGTAACTGTTCCTATCATGAAACATCTGTTGTTGAATCAAAATTGTACGTTATCGACTCGAACCTTAATTTAAGAAATTTGATCTCAACATGAAAATAGCGTGGTACGTTTTACGTCCAGCAGTATATGAATTGGCTTACCACATGCTGATAAAATAAATTAAAACACAGCAACCATAATCGTTCAGTTTACTGGATTATTTCTTATATACTTACTATATTGAGGACTTTCTATACAGATTTCACATAAAATTTGATCAAATAAAAAAAGAAATTAAATACCAATAGGATAAAATTGTAGCTTTCAACAATGGAAGAGAAACACACAATTAAATATTTGCTTAATTTTTTAATGGTTTTAAAATGGTTTTAATTTTTTTAATTTTATTGTAACAATTAAAAGCATTGTAAATTATGCCAATTTTTTTAATTCTTTAATTAATGAAAAAATTATATGACAACTTAATTGATATCATTCAAAAGATATTTTTTTAAAAAATTAGATGGTTTAAAAATAATTTTACGTTGTAATATTTTTGGAAGTTATTAATTAAAATCGCCAAAATTTAGCTTAATTATTAATTAATTAAAAGTTTAAAAAACTGTCTCCGAAGTGCACATTTCCACCCTGCAAAGTATGTTTGTGCCAAATTTCGTAGTTCGAGGTCCAGCGGTCTCTCCTGTAGAGCAACAACACTCACGCACTAAGACAGACACACACACATGCATACATTCGCCTATATTATTAATAGTAGAGATAATGAAAGATATTCAGTATATTCAACCTATATAAAATTCAATGAAACTATTCAAAGGTTCATGCAACAAATTGTAAGAGGACACCAAAAACTTGGGCACCAGGCGCCCCCTACATTATTACTCAACCTCAGCTGTTATGATTGAAAGTAATAAAATGAACTGAATCAGTGAGACAAAGAGCAAAAAATTTAATCAAACGGATATATTTACTAATAAAGAAAGAATTTAAAACTATAAGAATCCATCTTCGGAGCGATTTACTTGTGCGTGTATAAGCCTATGGAAGCGGCAGGTCTGAAAAAGAAAAAAAAAAGAAATTGCATAATAATGTAGGAGTGGAAAAGCGATCGCAGCATGCTAGAAGGCGTTATTGTGGATAAGGCAAACGCGCTGGAAACTCGGCGTTCTCAATTCTCCAGCAGAGGTAGTTTGGTGGAAGGTTAGAGTAAAAACTGGGATGGCAAGGTAGAGGAAAGGTATCGGTTCTGGATCGGAGCATTCCAGGTTCGAAACCGGATTCCACTGAAGATCCATTGTGTATGGCTATTGTGTTGCACCCTAAACCATACTTTGCAGTGGAACGTGCTCCCACTGGTGTGCTGCGGAAGTTTGGAGATGGAGTACCAGCTCAGGTGTTGTCCTCGTCATCTGACCGCAGTTCAAAATTACCAGGATCGTCCCAAAATGGCCCTCGTGTTTCTTCAAAATGGGACGTTAATGTAACTGAACTGAATCAAACAAAACTAGTCATATTAATTTTGAGTACCCTCAGTTGTCATGTCCCCCCCCCCAACCATCCCTCTTCGTAGGAATGTTTTTATTGATAATGATAATTGTATAGTTAAGATTAAGAGTCTTTTGATTCTGCATTTTTTTCTCCATTTTTATGATAGTGTTAGTTCAACTCCAATACAAATTAAAGGAACGTTGAAATAATTAAGTTTGTAAAACAACTTATAATGAAAGTAAAGAATAACTCAAGGTGACCTATTTGATCAAACCTGATGTTCAATTATTAAACCCTTCTTTTGATCATGTTTAAAAATGAATACCAGAAGCTTTGAGAAGGTTTCGGATTTTTCTGGAAAACACTAAACGAAAATGGAAAGAAAATAAAAAGGACAGAAAGAACAGTTGCGCCTAGTTTGAGTGCAGCATTTGCGGGGACATGGGTGACAAATGCTTGATAGTACAATATGATTGATGGTAGGCGGTTCTGTCGACAACCAGTAGTCTTGTCTATTTCTTATTTCCTGAATAGGCTAACTCCACTAGCACAAATTTCACGTTTAGCATAAACTTGGAGAAACTAGACTTTTTTTCTATTTTAAACCCCTTAAGTTAAGGATATTCTCACGCACATCTGAATGATCTGCCGAGTAACCAATGGTAACGCGTGCCACAGTTTAGGAACCTCTGAATTAACGTATGTAAAAGCATGCTATCATATAGCTGCTCAGTGTAATCGCCGTTCGACTGCACAGAGAGCGGCACCCGATGGGGCTGATTCCGAATAACGATATTTTGCACTGCTGCATCAAAGAATATGTGTTACAGGTTCTTTAGAGTGATGTAACAGGAATCGGAAACGAAGGAATGGAAACCTGAAATACAAGACCACGACGGGGTTCAATTTGCCTGAAGGCGTGCTCGGATTCTGAGGTGCTCTACCTCCAAATCCTAATGTTATTTAGTGCAGATTTCGTATAAGATTTAATTCTGAGAATATAAGTAATTAATTTCTAATGGATTTATCTTCTTTTAAAATTATTTTACGTTAATAAGAAAGGGGAAGGTATGAAGAGATGGTGAGTTGTGAAGAATCTGGGAGGGAAAAAGTTAATGTAAATATCATATAACTATAATTGTATACCTGTTTGATATTTTCTCGGCGCACACAAGGAAATCTACTATACTCTGGTCACTTTGGGTCCGTTGACCTGTTCACTCACTGTGTCTCTCTGCAAGTGTCAGGTGTTCGCCACCGGTCTCGACTCTGATTTTTTACACATCAGTTGAAATAAAAAAAGATGATTCTTCATCTTGCAGAAGAGAATCCACATGACAGCTAATTAGCCAATTAAAATAAAACACAAAGTTCTAAGAAATCGCTGGAGATATGCACACACTATACAGAACATTTAATAGTGCGTCGGCATAAAGAGATATGGTTTCAGTTTCTCGCGGTATTCATTTAAATATGTATGGAAAATGATGAAAAATTTCAAAACACCTTTTAAGAATAATCTAAATACTGAAATACGAAGTTAAAAAGGCTATTTACTTGTGAGTCAGCCAACAAACTACAAAACAAATAAATAAAAATTGTTGATATTGATCTGCTGGCGAATTTGAAAACATGAAAAAAAAACAAGAATAATGTTATAAAATTTTAACGTTATCTGATTTTAAATTGAATGCGTTTCAGTACATTTCTTCTAAATCATCTAAAAGCATAAAATTAGATTAACCTGAAAATACGGCAAAAATAATCTCGATATCCTGCAAAGATGTGGCTCCCCTAGGCAGTTGTCTACATTGACTATGTCGTAATCAGACCGTGCTTCTCTCCATGATTCGCCGGTGTCAAGCTTGTATCGGCCGTGACTTCCAACAATTAAATTGGCATGAGAATGTTAACTCCGTGTGAGTCTACTCATTATTTTTGCAGATGAGATAGTAGAGACAGACCGGCCTGATGAAATCCACTCACAGGCAATTGCCGACGATTTTACTTTTGTCATAATTAGTAGAATTCGCCGGAAACTGGAACAATATACTAATTTAGCACTCGAACCTTTTAAGATTTGGACTGACAAAAATCATTTCGATATCCCAAAAGAAAAATCACAATATTTGTTAACTGTCCAGAGGTCCAATCGTATGGTAGAGCATAATTCCGATACTTTCTATCACACCTCGTAAGATAATTAATCCAGAATATTATGAATAATCAGTGGGAAATTTATTGGGAAAAATATTTTTCACTCAACATTATCAGTAAAGCCTTAATCAAAAGAATGAATTCATAACTGGACAAGGAACTCTAATAAAATTGAAACCTAATTAATTTAATTTATGATAACTGAAATAAAAATCATGTTTTCAAATAATCATTCATTTACTTTTAGATTAAATTTTTTTATCATGTGGTTAACATTTTTTCGCAGATTCTGGTGGAGTGTTTGACTGACTAAGCACTGTTAAATATACATGTCCGTATTTTAAGTGGATTTCCGGTGAAAATGGGTATAGACTTAGAGGTCCTGAGACTCAGAAACCCAAAACTGTCATCGTCCACCGGGAATGATGAGTTGTTTTTCGGTTCTCAATAGATTCGAATTTTTCCAAGACTCTTAAGGATAGAAGGAAAAATTTAACTCAAATTAGAAATTATAACTATATTATATAAATAATAACTTAGCCGTTATTATTTTAGTAACACAAAACACCGTTGCTTAATAGAATGACCGTTAATTCTCTTTTGCTAATGTATATTAGTCAGAAAAGAAACTAATGGTTTCACTATGCTATATAGAACTGAAGGTAATGTTTCTTCTATGGCAGTGGATTTTGAAGAGCGAAGTGATGGTTCGTATATCGCTCTAATCATCCTGTTGCTGTTCCAACACAGCCTGCTCTAGCTACAAAAATATACATTTATAGAACATCATGAAACCGTATATTTTGAGCCATAAATGATGTACCAGAATTAATAAATCAGAAGTAAAATAAAGAAAACCTTATAGAAAATCATTAGCACTTCTATTAGTAATAAGATAAAGACGGGCAAACTATGAACAATTCTTAATGTGTGTCTTAATTTATTCATCAACTATAAACAATAGGAAACTTCGGAAAAGAGGCAATTATCTAACAAAGTCATGGTGTAAAGTATTCCTTTTCTCTCCTAACTTTTCATTTTGCACTTACCGTGAGAAAATGACTAGTGTGGAACGACAATATGTACAAAATTACTACATTCTTTATATAATTTATTTTAAATATTATCTGGTAAAGGGATGAAATTGAAGTGCAAGTGATTAATACGTCATTAGCCATTCAATTCCATTAAGAAGCGAGAGACAATGGATCTAAAGTTCAGGTGCTCCTAGAAGAAACCCGTTAGCTTAATAATACAAGAGTATAACATAAGATAGTTAAAGAAGCTAATCACAGTCGTGCTGGCCACCAAAATAAAATCCAATAAATGGGCTGATTCTCAAAATAGATAAATGGCAAGTATATTAACAATCTCTGCATGCTAATTAATACGTAATTTCTTGTTCTCACGTTGGTACGAATTAGAACTCAGGAGAACGAGTTGAAAATTCAGGTGTCATTCTCGTCTTCTGGGTGCCTTTAAAATTCAGAGAACCGTTCTGATATAGCCCTCGTGTAGCTGGAAAAAGTAGATTAATCTAATATAATACATACTGTAACAGAAAAGGATTTTTTGTCATTTAAAATTCAAAATATTATGGATGAAATGATTCTGCTTTACCCTGCATTAACTATGAATGTATATAATCTACTGCTATTTTCATTTCATATTTATAAAAGTAATCAAAATTTTGAAATATCAAAACTATTGCACTACAGTTGAATAAATTCTGAAAATAAGGATATCAACACATTGAAGTACATTTAAAATCAGCTCGTTATAAATCTTTTCATTAAAATGTCATGGATTTCCTCTTTTCTTTACATATACAGGATGATTCAAAATAAGTCTCCAAACTTTAAGGGCAAATCAGGCATACGATAATCATTCAAAAGCACATAGGAACATGAATGTGAATACGCCATCTGGAGGCAGCAGTTGGTATTTTAAGCTCGGACTTCTCTGTCTAGCCTGGTAAATGAAAATTAGAGTTGAAACACTTAACATTGAAACGCCAAGTGAAAAGCATTAAGATCAACTTTTTTATCAATTTTAGAATGCAGCGATATTTGTTAGCTTAATGGATGCAGTTTTATTGTCGTTAATAAGAACTGTATTGAATTTGGGCTTCTTACAGTTAATATTTCACCATGTATGACTTCTTTGATAGCAAGTGTTGTTATGCTTTGCATGTTGGAAAAATCTTCATTTATCTTGCCTCTTGAGCATTTACAACTTTTGGACCGCTTAAAAAAATAAAAAAGAACTTTTATGTAAGGAAATAATTTCTAAAATTTTATTAGGATACTAGCCTAGTTGATCGGAATTAGTGTGTATGGCAAGGCTGTTACATGCTCGTTCCGAACTGTAGTTCGTAAAAGAAATGCAATTTTGCTACGAAACGGGCTCGTGTGTGTATAAAATGAATGAAATTATTGTGATATTCTAAAATGTTCTCCATATAGAAGTTCATATTTTAATCTTTAACAGGCATAATATTTCTGCATTTTCCAGATATATTAATAGGTGATTTGATTCACGAGTAACATTTTCTATGCCTCTTTGGCTGTTACTCAGCTGTAGCGAATGTTACAGACTGAAAATATGTTATATTGAGATTTTATGTTAGAACAATTCTCTAATTATAATGCTTGTATCAAAATAAGCAGATTAATGCAGAACTTCAATTGTAACGTTTTTGGTATATTTGCAGTGAGCAGGCATGGAATGTTTATTTACTGATTTTATTATATTTGTGTAGAATTTGTGGCTTTCAATTTCATTTTCTGATGGAGATTTTTTTGTAAAACCCAGTTTAAAATCGTCAGTTTTGTTTCATGACAGAAAGTAATCAAATAAAAAAGCATTAACTGTTTTAACGAAATATGAACACTAGTGTTAAGATTAATAGCTTGATGAGACAAAAAAATACAATTATTTCTCCCATTTTTTTTTCTTTTTTTGTGCTGTATTTCTAAATTTCTTAATCAATATATAATATTTCTACTATCACTGCTTCATATTCATTTATGAGTGGTCTTAGTGTATCGAAACATATTTTATTTTATAAGACACCGGTGATTTTAATTAACAGAGTTTTTTTCCTTGTATTTATTGACAAAATTGTATTCAATACAAATCCATTCTAAATGCAAAGAATTTCATACAACGAAGCCAAAAATTCAGGATATCTGCTTACAAAAATCGTGAAATACAAAAAAATCAAAATGGTTGGCTTTTCTTTCGAAAGTTCAATTTTTGAACTAGTCATTTCAAAACAGCAACATATCTTTCTGAAGACCTGATTCTTCAAAACTCTCATCGGATTGATCATTGTTCATTTTATTTATTAAAGCTATTGTTATAACATATAATCATATACTAGCTGTATGGCCCGGCGTTGCACGGGCTAAATCGAATAATACCTGAGGTCACGTGACACATGCCTAATGTGTGTTATAATATTGTTGAAGTGTGTTATATTAGTGTTTTCACCTCCTGCTTCAGCTGGGTGTAAATGAGAGGTCCTGTGATAAATTTGGCCATGAATTCTGAAGCGGACAGCCATTGATTGAGACATTTCAGACAGAGATTGTCCATTTCTCCATAGTCGTGTTCTTCAGTTCAGAACAGTTCTAGCTGCATAAAAAGTTTTTATCTGATGGTGATTTTGTCCTTCAATAACATTTACACGGCGTTCTCTTGCATGTTGTAGCATGGCTGACAATCGGCTATTTCTTTGTTCGTCTGTTTCTTCGACTCTTCCCTCCTGGCCACGTTGTGCCATTACTGCCAATCGGCTATTTTTTGTTCTTCTGTTTCTTCGGCTCTTCTCTCCTGCCAACGTTGTGCCATGTCTGACAATCGGCTATTACTTGGTTCTGTTTCTTCCGGTCTTCTGTCCTGGCCACGTTGTGCCATAGTTGACAATCGGCGGCTTCTTTCTTCTTCAGTTTCAACAACTCTCCTTTCACGTTTTCTAATTGCCTTCCGTCTACTGATAACATCCTCTGTAATTCCTCTTTTTCTTTTAGGCATCGGAAAAAGCGAGAATTGAACAAAGCAAAAATAGTATCTTCCAAATATTAGCTTAAAATAGAAGCTTCCACAAATATTCAAACTTTATCAAATCAATGAATAATGATTAAAATCACTAACATAACTAATCTATATCTTTCGGCACATAACTTTACAGAAATAAGACACCCCTTTTAATTTCGCTAAAATAATTTGTTGGACGTGATATCACGGGATTAAAAAAAGAATTTATACACTTTCAACAATACATTTTTTTTTATTTTTGTCAGCGTCACTTTTTTATTGTTGTTGTAACAATGTTTTTTAAAGTAAACGACTTCAACAATAAAATAAATTTTGAATTGCCCTGTAAAAGTATTGTTATAAAGTATCCGAAACAATGAAAAGTATTGTTGTAAATTATTTTTTAATTAATATCTTTTTCACTAATTAAAATTTCGATATTTAAATGGCCGAAATGGATTCCTTGAATTATTCCCCATCTTTTGGTACTTTCCACGCGCTTCTCCGTTCGGCGGTTCGTGAGAAGATAGAAGGACATACATACATACATACGTTTGTTTACCTTCGAAATTTAATAGGATAGATTTTAAAACTTCAAAAATGAGTGAAATTTTCATGCCTTGCGGAATTATTTCATAAGGTGTCTTTAAAAATCAGAAGGCCGTAACGGCCCAGACAGACCATCATACCAACTGCTAGACGACGGAGAAACGAGCGCCCGAAATGTTGTATGCTTATTTCTTTCTCCATCTTCAATAGGGTCTAAGAAGTCCCTTTCTCTAGAGAACAACAGTGAACTTCTTTCGTTCTTTGTACTTACCCCCTTTACAAGTATCTCTTTTTGAGATCCTCTCTTTACCAGATTTATGGAATTATCAATTTTTAATTCAAAAACATCTGAATTAGAGTCACATTCATACAGAACTTGAGGCTATCTGTCTCAGTTTTCAACATATATCTTCAGATTCAGATGCGACATCTGTAACATACACAAATTTTGCGTCATCAAATGTCATATCTTTGTATGGTAATTGCACCTTATCCCGGCCCTAGAAATTCTAAATCTTCTGTCACGTGTTGTAAAACCTAGTAACCTTTCAGCTTTAGCACCTAGTCTTCGGCGATGTTGCTTTGACAATTACAAACATGCTCACGATAGTTTTCGACTGCCTTTTTAAAGCCCATAGTACCGTAGAATCTTAATCAGCTGTAATAATAACATGATGATGTGAAAGGAGGAGAATGAGACTAAAGAGGATTACTAAATGTTTTCCAGAAGCCGTATTCTGCCTGCAAAAGATGAAACATTTGCAAAATATAATGAGGCAGCCTCTTTTATAGACTAGTAGAGATTGGTGAAAAATACCACAGCTTCGGGCTAGAACCGGAACCTGATAAATTGTTTCGAATACAACTAAAGTAATCGTAAATTGAATTGTTGGGTACTGCAGATTTATTAACCACAGCGTAATTTGCATTTCTTCTGGGCAGTGTTGCTCCGTATAGTGCCGCTTGAAGGGAAGGTTTTCTAACAATTTTTTTTCTACGCCAAGTAAAAAAAACAAACAATGTGCATGAAGTGCCCCACTTTAAAAATGTCTTATATTTTATGGTTTCTTGAAAAATATTCGGATTGTTTGTACCCTCTTTATTTATATTTGCATAAAATAAAGTATTTACATAGCTTTACAAACGAGAATAAATAAGGTTGAAGTCAAAATGAGAAATCATCTTTGGAATAGTTAGGAATTAGGATTTGAAAATTTGTAAAATGTATCTTACCACTTTTAATATTGAAAAAATTTCTATATAAAAAATTAAATTTTTTACAGAACAATTACTGGATAATAAATTAATATTTCTTTAATGTAAAGCCTAGAGATTTACTTCTAGGCTGGTAAATGAAAGTTAGTTTTATTATCATTTGTTTCGGATGTGATTTGAAAATGTCAAAGTTACAATACTTTTCGCAATATCTCAATATTTGCCAAAAACGCATCATTCTGATGAGGACAAAATATCGGTAATATTCTTGACTTGTTGATGTAACTAAGGCGGAAACGACACAGAGTATTTACGCACGCGTGTGATAAAGGATAGCAGCTCCCCCATTTGGGGATATCTGAATGTACTACTTTGAATGCTCTAATTCTCAACGAAACCCAACATAAATGACGCAATGTTGGATCTTTGGCACGGATAAATGGGTACGGATTTGGCATAGCATACCTTCTGGTTACCTTTATTTTTTATTTATTACATGTGGAATTATGACAAGTACGTCAGAAAAAATATCGATGATCTCTTCAAAATACCTATTATTCAAGATCCTCGATATAAGAACAGTAAGTTCAAAATGTTTTTCAAAACATTCATCAAATCTGATTTAAATGATTTACCAACTTGAAATATCTTAAAATATTTTCGCTTTTGTATATGAAATAATAAAATTTTGGTTTATGTTTGTACTATTGCTGTAGCAGTTCAAAATGCTCATCATGTATTAAAATTTGACAAAATATGCTTATTTTTTGTTTTCCCGAACCTTGATAGATTAAGTCCCGAATAATATGTTTTGGTAATAAAAATATTTTTTAAAGACATTGATTAATCTTTCTGTATTACTGTCCAAATGCATTGTTTATTGTCATTATCGTTAATTTTTGAACTGCTATAAAATTATAAAATAGCCTTCCCGTTAAAAAAATTTCTAGAGAAAATCAGTTTTTCAAACAATTAACAGTGTTTACTTACTCAATCCGTAATGACAGAGGCAGCTTCGTTTCATTTAGAATAATCCTAGCAATTTCAATTATTTCCCTATTGACCCTTTCAGTCACACCTTTAATTTTCGTTTACAAATAAA
>BGPR01027713.1:0-20508 GCA_013235015.1 Araneus ventricosus
GCCTCCGTAAGGTATTCACTAGTTTCAAAAATACTCTAAAATTATGTTCAAAAGCAAAAAGTGAAATTTATTTACATGTCAAAATAGTTTTTCACAAGGAAATTTAGTCATATCTATAGCTAGTAACAACGGAAGCTTGATTTCTTAAAGTTTATTCTTTTTCATCCAGAAAAATTACATACCTTAAAAAATTAGCACTTCGAAATCGCCGAAGAAAAAATTGTATTCCTCATGAAAAGAAAGTGCAAATTTTTCATATTGCAAGACTTTCAGGGGCCCTCCAAAATTAAAGAACGAAACTTTTATTAAATATTTTTTTACTTATTGTTATTGGCATTTCTGGTCATTTCTTATGTGCCATATACCGGCCGCGAGTTGCACAGGCTTCATGTACAGTCGCGGGAAAAAAGGAGCCATCCTCCATTATTTTGCAGTCGTTCATCGTATATTAAAACAAAAAGTACCGATTTTCAGGGAATATTGTCTAATAAAAGGTTCTACGTTTAAAAAGTTCTTGAGGAATCATAAACATATTCATATTTGCAATTAATTTCATGTTAAAGTAATGCAAACTGAGATGAATACATTTTTTGAGGGTAAAAACATTGTTTACAATTTTATTTTACAGATGTAACGACACAGACCTAAAATTAAATTCCATTACGCCATACGAAAATACATTACACGATGTAGGCATAGCAGTCGCTAAGCCCACATCGAGTACAACGAGAGCTACACGAAATATCATTTATATAGATTTTTAATTTTTTTTTATTTTTAAGGTGGTGAACCATTTATCGAAAATTGTTATTTCTTTAAGCATTTTCAATGGATTTCATTTAAATTTGAAATGAAATTCTGTATTAATAATTTAATGTTCGTGCCATAAAACTAGTAAGCAAAGCTTCCGTAAAGTATTTACTAGTTTGAAAAGTAGGTGAGACCGGAGCAGGTTTATACAATTTTTAAACTTTTATTTTTCTGCTTTAAGACTTTAAAGTATTTCTTTCATTTTCATCACCAATTAATTAGTTAGACTTTAAGGCATGTAGTGAATATTTTTAAATAATTTAAATTAGTATATTTTTGTAATTATACCAATTTTTTTTTACCTTGGGCACGTTTTTACACCACCAAAAATGATTTTACAGTGATTAAAATACAACAAATTAAATACAAAGAAACCTAGTTTAATTCAAAAAGTATATAATAAGTTATAAATAATTACGGTGAATCCTAATATTTTTCAAAATCAGTCTCACAATATATAAAAATAAAATATTTTGAATTGCCATTAGTAATACAGTCTTCGTAAACCCTCCTCTTACATTCGGTGCATTGTACCTACTAATCCCCATATCTTGATTTTTCGTATGGATTTAAACAGTAAATACACAGGCAATTTTTATTGTCATCGTAATCAAAACTTTTCTTGGTGTTTTGTTTCTTTTCACGATCAAAATTTCCCAAATTTTCTTTCAGAACAAGGTTTTCTTATTTTTCAATTTTTTATCCAAACTTTTTTTCATTATTATAACGTGTTCTAGTGGAGCTCACTGACTGAGGCATAGCATGATGGACTGATGCTTTCCTTTTCATTGATTTCTTCTTCTATATTTGTAAAGCATTTTTAGAGGTGCATCTATAAGAATTGATATTTGCCTTTTTTCCTACCTCTGTTACTTCTTTTCCTTGGCCCTGCTTTTTGAAATGGCCTCACGTCTTCAGGTGTTTGGAATGACTTTGTAATGCAAGTGCCACTTGCGTCAGTTATAATAAAAAAAAGTCGATGGGGCAAGTTTACACACAGTGTAAACCCGCCCATACACTGTGCATAAACTTGCCTAATCGTCGTTTTCTTGTTACAACTCAGCATGTAAGCTTTATTCATCATAAAAATAATCAACTAAATAGCTTAAAGTAACCACAAAAGAACAACCTAAGAGGATAATAATCCTTAATATATTATAATATTTAAACAGTACGAGCTCTATTAAAGCTAATAAGTAAGGGTAAAAATTTATTAAAATGGTAAAAAATCAGAAAATGTTGTCCACTTCATGATCCGCTTTCAAGACTGACTCCAAATTTGCGTGAGTATTAATGGAAGCTGATACACTTCTTCTGAAACGTCATGTAGTGCCCCCCGACAATGGTATGTAAAATATAAGCCTTGTGTAAACTTACCCCTGGCTCCACTACTATGAAAATATGTTGAAAAGCAAAAAGTGAAATTTATTTGCATGTGTAAATAGTTTATCCCAAAGAAATTTATAGTCATATATGTACGAAGCAACAACGGAAGCTTGTTTTCTCAGAAGTATATTCTTTTTTGTCCAGAAAAATTGCATACCTTAAAAAATTAGCACTGCAAAATAGACCGAGAAAAAAATTGTATTCCTCTTGATAAGAAAGAGAAAATCTTTCATATTGCAAGCCTTTCAGGGGCCTTTTCTAATGACGCCATCTCCTTAAGAATTTTGTTTTCAGGCAGGTGATCGCCTAATGCCTATCCATTTGTAGAAAATACTTTTTTAATATCTTATACTGGCAACAATTTGCATCATTTGTTTCAAATTCCCCCCTCCCTTATGGATATATACACGAAATGAGTTCTTATTCTCAAAGAGAAATAAATAGAATGTGCCTCAGAAAGTGGTAAAAAATTTGAATTTGGGTTATTTCTTCATGAGAAATTTATTTATGACATTAAAAATTGGTGTTGCTATTGAGGAATTTGAAGTTAGTGAAATTTTAATTATTTCGATTACTCCTTTAGAAGTTTTCAACCACAGAATGTTTTAGTATACGTAATTTCCTAAAGATCGGTAGTTTTTTTTTAAAATGCACAATGAACGAGCGCAGAATAATGTTGCTCCTTTTTTAACCACGACTAAACATCACGCATTATTGAGCACGTTTATTTGGCATAGAACACATAATCTTCACTGCGACTGTAATTATTGGAGACAATCTGGTGCATCCTGAGCAACCCTTCTTAACATTTGAATGTAAAATTTCACAAAGAATATCTCCAACATAATAGCCAGTATCTTGCCAAAGACAGTATTAGAAATTAGCAGTTTAAATAAACAAAAATTTTAGATAAGATAGTGAAATTGACTCCGATTATTTAACACTTTTACTGAACTGTTTAATACTAAATGTGTTAGATCAAATAGAATCAAATCATTCTTAATATTTTCGAGAATGCACAAGAAATTGTACCACTATTTCTAAATCCCAAATTTCTATATAAATATTTATTTGAAATAATTCTTTTGTCTTCTAATAGAATTATGCCAATGACTAAAGCCGCTGCTCCTAATTTTGGCGAGCGGCGCGGCGTTTCGGAGATTAAATTGCTCCAAAGAGAGTACATAATCGTTACCACAATATAATAACTTCTTAATTTTCTTATTTTATAAAATTTAAAAAGTGGTGCAATTTTTTCCTGAAATTCTTTTTTGTTTAAACTTTTTCAATGTATTCCACTCAAGTTTTGAGATGAAAGTATATTTTAATATTCGTGCCCTATAAGTGGGTTAGCAAATCGTCCAAAAAGCATTCACTGGTTTGTAATGTACTATAAAATTATATTGAAAAAAAATGAGTAAAATTTATTTTTCTCTATAAATAATTTTACACGAAAATTTTACTATCTTATGGCAACAGCGGAAATTTGTTTTATGAGTTCATTCTTTTTTCGGTAAATTTGCATAGCTTTAAAAATATTGATATTGTCCGTAAATTTAATTGTGCTCCTCTTGGAATTTACTGAAAACCTGTCATGTTGTAACTCTCTCAGGGGCTTTTTCTTAAGAGATCATCTCTTTCAGGGATTTGTTTTCAGACAGGCATAGGCCTTATGGTGATATTTTTGTAAAAATGCTTTCCCTTAATATCTTCTAATAACAACATATTACAGTAATATATTAATTTTTTTTCTTTTGAATTTATAACCGATCTAATTTTCTTTCCTCGAAGAAAAATCAATTGAATATGCTTCTGAATGTCGGAGACACTGCCGTAAAAGAAATATTTAAGATTTTGCACCATATAACCAGGAAAACTTTTCCCTTTTTTAGTATCATATCTGGGTTTCTGCTAATTATAATCCCGCTGAAATCAATCACTGGGGACAGAATTGCATTAAATAAATCAGAACTAATCGACGAACAAAACTGTTAATGCATTTTATTCGGTTATTTAAAGATATTTTTGTATTTAAGCACACTTCAGCGTGACTTTCGTTAGTTGCTCGGAAATTATCCTAACATTACTGGTTTAATAGATGATACAATTTGAACCGCAAAATGCTTGAAGACCAGTTTCAACTGTTATAATCTGCATAATAATAACAACTTTCAAAGCAATTAAGCTTCATACAGTTTTAAAAAATGCTTTTAATATTTTTTATTCCGAAAACAATTTATGGAATTCCCGTATACATTTTATATCAAAATAGTCCACAATGGAATTAATACATTTATTGAGAGCAGAGACATTTTTTCAATTTGATTTTACAGAATTTGAGGCGCAGATTTAAAATAAGACTATTTGGGTCTAGCAATTGCAACAAGCATATCGTCTGCTATCGAGTTTAGCGATTGCCAGACCCACATTGTCTTCCTAGAGCGATTCGTAAAGTATTTTTATATAGTTTTTTTTTTAAATTTTAATATTTTAAATGTGGTTAATTAGATTTTCCATAACTTTTTTAGGCGATATCAATGGATATTCTTTAAAGTTTGGTTTTAAATTCAGTGTTAATAATTTTATACCATTTTCTGTTTAAAATTTATTGTTCCAAACGAGAAGACAATATTATTGAAACGAAATAACTGACCTTCATTTTCGATTCTTCAAAATTGCCACTGTTCTTAAAGGCACACTGCTTTCGTAATGCTACATGACATTAATTTCATTGGGTTATACACATGCGAATATATAGACTTACAGACGGACTGCAGAATTGCTTGGTCCAATACGCTATACAAATCTATGATTCTGGTTTGAAAACCATATGCTCTATTTCACTGTTTTATCACTTTGCGTCTTTTAGTTATCGTGTCCCCATACATACTTACGGACAAAAAGACAGAATTCCAACAGAAGAATTTCCTCCAAAAGTTAATAGAAATCTGCAGCAGTGATGTAAAGACTAGTCAACAATACTCATCGGTTTAGCTCATCGTGTTTTTAAGTTATCTTGTTCACAGATAGACAAAATAACTTTCTTCCAGAAATGTGTTTCTTGGACACTGGGATGTCTTAACATCTCATTGAACAAGATACTAAATTCATCAAAATTTTCGGTTTGAAAATTGCCGATTACAATACATCTTACAACCTCATATAAGAGAAAGTATAAACACCTAGTATATCTTCGAAACGGGAATTATTCTAACTAATTCATAAAGAATGCTTTAAGATTTTTCCAAGATATAGGAAAATCCTCCCTTATTGATACTACAAAACCACAAACTTCCTGAATGAAACTCACTTATCAATCTGCTGAGTAATGCAGGTAACATATTTAAAAAATACTTTTAATCGAATAACCAAATATAGTAAATATAATACCATAATTTCTTTCAACCTTTAGGATTCAGATCAAGCCGTGGCGGCATTCAGCATCATCTTCGCGTGACCAATAACATCACTGAACAGTTTTTCCCTACACTTTACACTAGAGGTGTTTATCTAGAAATCAGAAAAACGTCTGATCAAATGTGATGCATTCCTGCTGAATACTGTCTCACGCTTCTTTGTAATCGGGTTCAAATTCAAATCTCCTGTGCGCCAGCGATCTTATGTAAATTGGATGGTGCTCGATGTGTTTTGTAATTGGTATCTTTCTTTTAACTGTATTGTTAACCACCTGCAAGATTGTACATATTTGTGTGTATAGCTTTTACTTTCCTCTGCGTAGAGAGATTTCTGTATCTATTTGAAGATGAGAAAAGTGATTGACTTTGAACATAATAAAATGTTTTTATAAATTCTTGGTCTGTCTTCCTGCTTTGCCATGCTCAATCCGCTATAGATCCTACTTTTCATAATTTCATGCCCGACTTATTCGGTACGAAATATATCAAATGTAGCATATTGGTCTTATTTATAAATTAATTAATAACACCTTCCAGGCGTATTACATTACAATAATCAAATTCTACTAAGAGTTTCAAATGCAACTCCAGCAGATACTCTTGAATATTGGATATATCGAAGCTGGCACGGCTGATTTTACCGCTATACTTGTCAAGGCTATGTCCAAAAACTTTGTTGTTGGATTGCTTGAAAACTGCTTTCAGAATACCAAGGAATTGTGCATCGTCTGGAGGGTAGAGGTAAGCTCAAGCACAACTATGCCCCGTAAAGGATATTGGGATAAAATTATCAAGATACCAAACTCCTTCAATGACGACATTTCGTAGGAAACAGTAGTTAATTGAATATAAGAATATTTAGGAATACTTGTTGAAAGTAAACTAAACTTTTAAGAAAAATATCTTTCACAGTAGCGATAAATCTCTGCATAAAATGTATCGCATCACCCCACTCAATGACCGTCACTTCCTACTCACCCTCCTCAATACCGTCCTGTTGTATTCCCGACCTTAATGTAGGTATTTGAAATTTGAAGATTTACTACCAAGTCATCGGAAAAATTTGAATTAATCGAAATAAAATTTTCCACGTCATGACAAATGGTTTATTGTACGTGAGAAAGGACGTCATTCACAGAGATATTGAAACTGAAGCAATATAAAAACAAACACAAAAGTTCTAGAGAAGCATAGGCACTATGCTATTAATTTGGCTGTATTCTTGCTGGAAACCTCATTTTTATTGAATGCTTTATGTATTTCATTCCAGTTGTTAGATAATGATATAGAAATTTGTCCCCAAAGGACATTTTTTTCTGTAGTGTAAAGTAGAACAAAGGATGTCTCATGAAACTGTTTGTCTTCAATCAACCTGATTTCTTGCAAATTCTGAAGAATATAATCACTGAAAACTTGAATGTTGTCATGTGTGAGTTCGATATTTAATAAAATCCAGTTAAATTTTTCCGTATTATGAAAATGTCCTTTCCTCTCCTTTAGCTACTGAAGAAATATCCCATAAAATGCCACCACTTTTTCATTGAAAATAGAAGGTTTAATTATACCTTTTTCCCCTAGCTTGCTTAAATTTTGCCACACTTGTAATGGCAAGAAAAGTGTTTTTCTTTCTGCTAGTTTATTTTATTGTTGCCGTAGATATTGCTGGTTTCTAGAATAGAAATCTCATATCCTTCTTATTCTCAAACTAACATTGTGGAATATCGATAACACGTTATGCAAAAAATAAAGCGAAGACTCTATTTCTGCGTTATCTGAATAACTTCTAATAACTCTGGGACACTTTTCGTTTGATATAATATATGCTTTAAGGCAGCATATATATATTTGTAAAATGCGCTGAATAGCAGGCGGTAATGCCAACCATCGTGTGGCATTATAGCTTCAATTCTTTTTTATTTTCTACTTCCATGAATTCAAAAAATTCCTTCAATGAATTAACTCGCAAATGTGCATTTATAAAAAAGTACAAATAAATCTTAGTTATGAAAATTTGTATATAAATTGGTAGACAATCGACTGCAATCCGTATACAATTATTAAAATATGTGAGATGTAACCAATGATTATTAGCACACTTTCTCACAGATTTGCCCCTAGCTCGAATCAACAACTAGAATAGCACGAATTTGGTAGGAAAGAATGGAGAAACATACGATTATTTTTTTTATTAACGGTCTCTGAAATGGGAATTGCTCTGCCTGATGTAGAAACACTGCAAAGAACTGTCGAATGTAAAAATGACAAAAAGGTAGTTCAAGGGTGTCAAACTCAAATACTTACACGAGTGAAATAAACAAGATCAACGTTTATGTCGGCCACAAAAAGACAAAAACTTCAATTTTATTAGAAACATAGGTTTAACATGATAACAACAAAAATGCGGTATTAAAACAGAATGACGCCTATAGAGTTTATGCTTTCTTCCTCACACTTGACATTCTTTCTCTGCCGCCATCTTTACTACTTCGAAGTTCGAGGGATATCTTGCCCGCAGGGATTAATCTCCAAAACGAAGTTCCTTAAGTCTACAATTCTAAATATCAAGGCGTTCGACTTCCTTCAAAGTTACACCATTATGAACCATCTCTCTGTTGATTTTACCAATGTACTTGTCCAGGCTGTATTCATAAACTATGCTGTAAAATCACTGCAAAATTGCTGCTAGAATACCAAGAAATTGTGCTCTCTATGGCGAGTGGACATCAACACAGGTACAACCATTTTTGAACATTGAATTAAAATTATCAGTTGACTAAACTTCTTAGATGACGGCTTCTCATAGGAAACAGTAGTTAATAGAATGTAAGAATACATAGGAATAACGGCCGATATTAAATTAACTTTTAAGAAACATGTCTATTACACGGACGATAAATTTCTGAATAAATTGCATCTCATCACCCCACTCACTGACAGTCAATTCCTGCTCACTCTCCTCAATAATGTCCTGTTATACTCCCGACCTTAATGTATGTGGCTGTAATTTTAGGATTTATTGCCAAAAATCATCGGAGGAATATTGGAATTCATCGAAATAAAATTTTCCACATCATGACAAATGCGCGAAAAAAGACGCCTTTCATAGAGGTCTTAAAATTGAAGCAATATAAAAACAAATACAGAAGCTCCAGAGAAACGTGATCACAGAAGTAAAGAATTACCAAAACCCATTAATTAACTGCAAGTCTTTCTTCGCATGCAAGAATGGAAAATATTCTTGCCCCATTGAAACCAACAAAATTATCACTCCTCCTCAAACCACACATATTTCTGAAGGTCTTGTAAATTTCCTGACATCAAGTTTACAACAATAAATTTTAAAATACCCTAAGCCACCCATGAAATTCCTACTTGATCAAAATCTCCATATGTCTTTTGAAGCCGAACTTTATTTGATACATTGTAGTTACTTTTCTCAGATTTTCATGAGGCTGCTTAAATGGACTAAAGCTAAAAAAAAAGTACATTGCCATTGGTATTCAAGGAAATGTCTGGAAAAAAAAATCAAGGATAAGATAATGCATAAAAATAGACATACTCGTTATCATTTTATATAGATGTTTCTGAAAATATAATGTTTTTATCTAGAAGAAGACTTCTTTAAAAATGTTGTCACTTATTAATTTAGCAGGTCAATTTTCACGAAACAATTGAGAAAGTTGAGGCCTTGCAATTACTTCAACCATCTACATGTTTATTTATTTATTTCCTTCTTTCAGTTCCAAATTTTACTTATGTTTCGTCATACCAATGCGACTTTGGAAATGTTTGGCTGATAAGCATAAAAATGACGTATTGTCTTGCATTAGTGTCATCTTCCATATCTTCAACATTTAAATCCTTATTTAAAGGATAATCATTAGAGGTAATTGAGATGCAGACAAAAAAACTCCTGCTCTAAAAATTTAATTAACTGCAGGATATGATCTCAAAATATTCTTTAAAGTCGGAAATTCTGACGGAGAAACAGCAAAACCTTTTTCTATAAAAAAAGAAGTGCGAAATAGGAGGACAAGCCCTCTGACAAAAACCTTTGTCAACTGTTTTTAAAAGTTACATTACGTAGTAATGTACTTGTTCATATTATTCATCCACATAGTTACCATGATTGTCGAAGCATTTGTTCCATCGGTACTCCAACGTATTGAAACCAGTATAAGAGAAATCGGCGTCAAGGTCGTCGAGTTCCGCAAAGATGGTCTGCCACCCTTCGGCATTTGTTCTGAAATGTCGACTTACCAGATGCTTCTTCCACTAAGATTAAAATCACTTGTTGCTACATCCGGGCTCTAGGACTGGTCTTCCAGTAGCTCACATTGTTATCAATTACCGTCGGATCTGCAGAAAAATCTTTCTAAAAATTTGAAAAGAATAAAGAAAATTTTGAGATCTAGTATTAATCAAGAACGATTTACTTCTGTACCCATTTTGTCTATCAACTTTGAATTAATTTATAATATAAATTATGATGATATTATCAACGAATTTGCTGTAAAATATGTACGAAATGAAACAAAAGTCACATATTGTACACTTATTCTAGTTAAGTCACATACCAAACTGTATTTATGAAACTATTATTTTTCTCATTTGATTTATTAACTATTTTCTGTGTGATTGAAATATTAACTTTTTAAAAGCAATTTAATTATTATCATTTCCATGTATTCCTTTAGTCCTTGGTATAACAAATTATACAATTTAATGAATTGTAAAATACAATACATTTTTTCTTTGTGTGAAAATCTTTTTCAAGTCCTCGCTTCTGTTCGGGTTGATTCTGATTGTATTACTGGTCCACACATTGGTCATTCGATAGATGCGACTTTTCCTGGCAAGCAGAGACAATAATATACTAATTTTCCAGTATTCTTATAGGATACACCAGTTTCGTTGAATCATTTCATCTCATCAATCATTTCGTACAGAATTTTGTCTCCAAAGCACATTTTTTTCTCCTGTGGTGTAACATAAAACAAAGGATGTCTCATCAAACAGTTCGTCTTCAATCAAATTGATTTCGGGAACTATTCGTTTGAAAAAAATATGATTTAAGGCAACATATATTTGTAAAACACTGTCAATGACCAACTTTAATCTTAATAATGGCGGTAAAACAAACCATTGTGTGTCATT
Organism: Araneus ventricosus; assembly: GCA_013235015.1. Classification (NCBI taxonomy): domain Eukaryota; kingdom Metazoa; phylum Arthropoda; class Arachnida; order Araneae; family Araneidae; genus Araneus; species Araneus ventricosus. The sequence goes on from BGPR01027713.1 coordinate 10,770, forward strand.
ATATCTTCAATTATTTTTATATTCGACGTCAATGAATTCACAAAAATCTTTTAATGCATTAACCCGCACTGTGTATATACAAAAGTACAAATCAATCTTAGTTAGAAACGTTTAAATATCAATTGGCAGACAACCACTGCAATCTGTATATAATTATTAAAGTATGTGCGGCGAAACCAATGCCTAAACGCATTTTCTCCCAGATTTGTTTTTTGTTTGCAAGAGATGTTATTTTTGCCAGTACTTTGCTATCCTCCGAAACTCATATTGGTATTATTTGCGCAAAATCCAAGTACCCTCTACAAATTATGCTTTTTCAAAACTTCTAAAGTGTATTCGATAATTTTGCCACATGTTTCACCTGGCAAAGCTCTTACTTCTAATATTCTTACGTGTATGCCAAAAAGGTATGAAAAATATCTTATGATTATGGGAATAAATTTCATTTCCTGCGGTATGTTGCTTCCCAACAGATGGAAACAAATTTAAATTATTCAATACCACCTCCAATAACTGATTCGCATATGGCACCAGCACATCTGTAACTATTGCCTCGCATTTTGTTCTAGAACAAGTAACCTTCACTTCGAAACATGCTTTAATCAATTTGCAGGTACAATCCATTGGCCGAAATGACTAGTTATGCATTACAGTGTTATACGCATAAAACATTTAAGATAGTTTTTTTTCCGAATATTCAAATTACTTTTTCTTAAAACATTTTCACACTTTTAATCAAAATTGCTGCGAAACACGGTACGTTTATGTTTGGTAGATTGAATTTGTTGTTCAACGTTGGCTCTCCCATCACTCAATGCTAGAGGAGGCCGTCCGCCCTGAGTGGCACTTCGAAATTGGCGGCAAAATCAGATATGCAAGGAAACAAGTCGTTACTAGGAGAAGCAGCTATACTAGCTCAATCATTATGTACAGTAGCGGAAGAAAAAAAAGTATCCACCCAGCATTATTCCGCCTCTAATCATTGCTTCTTGAAACTAAAGATACCGTTTTACAGGAAATAACGTATACTAAAATATTCTAATGTTGAAATTCTCTTAAGAGGTCATCTACATATTTAAAATGGCAATAACTTTAAAATTATCAATGGCATCAACATTTTATGATGCCATAAATAAATTTCTCTGAAAAAATACCTCAGGATATTAATTTTAGTTAATATATATATCATCATTATATTGGAAGATATTTAATATTTTGTGTTCTTGTCATAAAAGGGGTCGTCGACACATTTACTTAATAAAGTTCTGTGCTTGCCTTTAAACTTCGGTAGTAGCATTCTAAATTATTTCTCACTTAAATGTTATTTTCAAAGTAATGATCTACATTTTACAATTGAGAAAACTTGACGCGTCGGAAAAGCAAATCGATTCACATATCACCACTTTAATTTATGAAATATTATATATATAAAATATAGTTAAAATATTTATGAGTTTCATGCTTGAGAAATAAAGTGGTGAAATGATTATATTCAATATGAAAACGTTTTCGGAACATAAGACGTCTTCTTAAGTGCATCGTTTCACAGCGAAAATTGAAAATTTAATGTAACTTAAAAATTTCAGAATGAATATGTTGAAATTTTGCATAGGCTTATCAAATGGCTATTTGCTTCGATTACTATTAAAATTTTATGTGTTGCTATTCAAATATTTTTTAACATCAATTTTGATAAAATATTTGATGCACTAAAATTATTTTAAAATAAAAAGTAAAAGTAAAATATGCTCAATAATTCTTACTAGATAAAAAAGGTAAATCTAGGTAAATCGTTATATTATTTCTCAAAATATCAATAAAAATTCAAAATTTTACTGGAACATTAATTCAAACTCAAAATTTCATTTGGTTATAATTCCGAAACCAAAAATGCTGGAATGATGAAACTTGGTATTCCAGCATAAATTTTAATGTAGATTTGAAATATTCTATGAAAAGCATGTATTTCCAGTGGAAATTTGGAAGTTAGTGCAATTATAAATATGTAGACGACCCTTTTGAACTTTTCAGACATGGAGTCTATTGGTAGACGTTATTTCCTGAAAATTGGTACCTTTTGTTTTAAGATAAAATGATTAGTGGCTTACAAATGCTGTGTCTATCTTTTTTTTTCTTCGACTGTACACAAAAGGTAACGTAATTAATTATTATTTTTCGCCTGCCATCGGTAAATTGCAGATATGTAAAAGAAAAACTGGCGATGGGTGTCCGATTTCACAATCCATCCGCAGACATCGAGAGCGTCAAACTAGGAATTGCGTTGCTAATAAAATGTTCTTTTTTCTTGGAGTTTATTACTTTTACTTTGAGATTTATGTGCCCTATGTATCATCTGAAAGGAAGGGCGACACGTCGCAAGTTCACTTCGGGCGGCAAAAGTTTCAGCTACGCCACTGCCTCCTACAAATTACACATTAAACTTCACAGTTGTCGTTATGGGCACTTGCTTTAACGAATGGACATTTCGTCGTTTAAAACGCATTTTCAACTCTTCGGCTATATGACAAATCAAAAGTTACACTTTTTATGAGAAAAATATCAACCGTTGTTTCGCCATATGCGAAGACATGCATTTCTGCCTTCTGCCGCACAATGCCGCGAGGGGGCGCGCGCGCGTCTGGAACAATACTAGTGATGTTTTTGAAAAGATATTGTGCGGAGTTAATTTGATAAAAGACTGCTTTTCCAAAAATCTATTATTTGGCATTGTGATAAACTAATCTGTTTCTGTGTTCCCTAACCAGTACATGTTTGTGATAACCAGTGCATGTTTGTAATAACCAGTTTTACACTGGTTATTACAAACAATTACAATTATTCGGGACAAAAGATTAAAAATCAGTACTGTACTGATAAAATCAGTACGAATTGTCACCTTATGTTTCGGTCAATTCTTGCATTTTTCGCCTGTCATCGGTAAATTGCAGATATGTAGAAGAGAAACTGGCGATGGGTGTCCGATTTCACAACCCATCCTCAGAGATTAAGAGCGTCAAACTACGAATTGCGTTCGTAATAAAATGTTCCTAAGATCGATGAAAACGTAAATGTTTCTGCTTCTACTATGGAGTCAATTTATAATCACGTGACAAACTTAAAACGTTGCAGTCGATTTAATTTTAGGATTCATTGCACATCTTCCAGAAAAAAAGGTTGATATTATAAACACAATGCAAGGCAACCTCCCAGATAGCAATTTTAGTTTGCAGCAAGCTTGCCACAAATTTGTCATGAGAAGAGTGCAAGCTTGCAGTAAGCTTGCAGCAAGTTAACGAAAGCTCCGAAGTCACCATGAAACGAACTTGCAGCAAGCATGCCACAAGCTTGCCGTGCAAACTTATTGCAAATTATAGCAAAAACAGAGTATGAAATACAACCCGGGATAGAACTCGCGACCTCCCGGTTCCGAAGCGCAGACGCTAACCATTTAGCCAGTTGAACTCTGAGAGGAGAAGATAGATTTTGCTAATACATCGTTCGATTCGATTCGTATACGATTTATTTTTAACTATTTTCTGGATTTCATTAATTTTTTGAGTTGAGAATATGATTTGAAGTCAAAGAGAGAGCGATTTTCGCTAATAACTACATTTTGCTAGTAGAATAAAGTATGAAATTAGAGTTCAAAAGTAATTACTTTAAAATAGGACAAAATGTCTAGTCATTATTGTTCAACAAACACTGACTGTTTTTTAGATTTAATTTTGTTTATAAACGTTAAAATTTCAACGTTAAGAAAAAGGCGATATAGTTTTCTTTAAAGTGAGAGTGATATATTTAGTAAAAAGATGGAAAATGTTTCAAAAATTTTTTTTTATAAAAAAGTTATTTTTTTCACAAATTATCATTGATTTATTGAATTAATAAAAAAGAATTACGGTCTAGGAGATGATATTAAAAATCGGATGTTTATTAAAACAGAGACAAAGATAATTATCTCTTTATTGTGCTATCTTTGCAGGAAGCTTGTTTTGCAAAATTGCAGCAAGTTTGATTTGCAAGGAGGTGGCGATATTTGTCACATCGAACTTGCTACAAGTTCGATTCAAGTTTGACGCGTCAAATTTTGCCATGACAAGTCAAAATCAAACTTGCTGCAAACTTACGTGCTATCTGGGCTGTAGTTAGATTTTAGATGTCGCTAGCTGTTACTTTTCTCATGTTGCTGTGATATCAAGTAAATTGACTTCATCCAGTGATAAGAAGTTTTTGTTAACTCTCATTTTATTATTTCAGTAAAGCTAATAAAGCATATATTTAAAAAAAATAAGAAATTTTTCTCAATTTTATATTAAAGGAAACGAATTTCATCAGCCATTGAGAACAAACATGCAGTACAAAAACTACACGGTGTAGTCTTAGCCTTAAACCATGCGACGACAAAGCGTGCAGGTTAGAGGCTTAAACCACACCGAGTACAAATAACATATATCGTATATTACATATATATAGTTTTTAAGCTTCTTGAAATGTTATTAGTGGTATCATATTTATTTTAATTTATAGTTTGCATTTTATACTCTCTTTTAAATTTTATGTTTAATCGAATATCGTTAAGTTCATGCTTTTAAAGTTTTGATTGTTAAATTTATTGAACATAAATACATTTTATCAAAGTTTAAAATTTTCATCACGAAAGAAATGTACAAGAAAAATCGTAATATAAGTTAGACAAATGTTTCTACTCTCATATGTATCTTTATAAAAAATATTTAAAGGTGCTTTCACTCTGCAGGTATAATATCTGAAAATAAATTGTTATTTGCAGGTACTGTAAATGCGAATAATTCTTTATTTTCAGGTGCAGTACCTGCAGCAGATGCGTTATTTGTTGGCTCTGTTGCAACAAACAAATGTGACTTACAGGTGTAACCCCTTTTATTTTGAACATTTGAGAATTCTAGATGTCAGTATAATATTTTTCAATTTTTTTAGATTGGCTAATTAATGAAATACATTCCACGCGCGTAGCGGCACCTGGCAATGAAATGGAGAAAAAAATCCATAACACTTTTTTTTCTACTTTTTAGTTTTTATTAAATAATTCATTTTGTTTATAATAATAAATTATTGATTGAAGACTAAAAAGAAGAACTTAGTTAAAATAAAATAAAATTACTTTTTAGATTGGTTAATATAAATAAATATATTCGACTTCACTTGTTAACGTGGTTGTCTAAAAGTTTTTTACGTCGACTTCCAACACTAGATGTCGCTGATCGCAACTCAGCGAAAGCGATTTATCTAAGTATCTTGTTACCCTGCATTGCCTTTTCAGAGATGAAAAAACGTTATGCGCATGCGCTCTGACTGAATCTTGAGAAAATTTTCTCTGTACATAACGTTGACGATATCATCAGAGCGCATGCGTATTACTAGGTGGTTGTAATCGTGCATGGGTAATTTCGTTTACGCGTGAACAATCTCAGAGGGGTGGGTGAATAAGCTCCAGTTACAAACCGTAAAACGTGCTTCCTTGTCACAAACAAAATAATAGTAGGATGCTTTACGGCAGGTTCGGCTACTTTTTTTCGTAAAAAGCCATTTTTAGAATTATATTTATCAAAATAATATTTTTGAGCCCCAAGTCTGCAACTTGAAATGTGAAATATGCATTTTGAAAATTGAGTTTAAAATAATTTTTTTTTTGCTAAAATTAATTTAATTTTCCTTTTTTTTAAGTTAACAAAATACACTGCAATTCAATTACCTATTTTGAATTTTATAATAGCCGTAATTATAATCATAAGATATAAATATTGAAGTAAAAATAAGTGATTTAAAACATTCTTACATATAAAATTTCTCTTTCGTCAGGCAGTATGCTTGGACTTCAAATATTTTATATGCTTAATTTGTAGGAACAGTAAAATTAAAATATATACTTAACAAAAAAGAACTATATCAAGTTTCTAATGCGATTTTGTTGCTGAATTTAAGTTTTCATGACACCATGTGAAGATTTTTTTATCGTAGTTAAATTAAATTAAATTTTTTTATACGTATATAATTTACTAACGTAAAAAGAGTCGCAATTATGCCTTGAAAGAACCATGCTTTACAGAAAATACTTTCAAGAAAACTGAAAGTTCAAATCAATCCACATGTTACCGGCAATATATGAAAGCCGGCTTTCTATAGAATGCAGAAAACTGGAAGGCACGAAGCGATTAACATTTCGCACGTTTCCTAGGCATTCTATTGAAACTCAAATGACAAAACGGCAAAGTATGAGAGACATCGTCCATTCGATTTTATAAGAAATAAAATTAAGTGCAAATCAAAATAAAATTATTCCCTTCCTTGATGTAACATGTAGGTTCACATTTTATTTTGTTTTCTTTAATAAAAAAGACAAAAACTTCGATATGTATAACTTTCAATTTACTTTACGTATTTTGAATAAAGGATTTTTTCTGGCACTCTTTTATTTTTGCAAAATAACATTTGCATTTTTAGGAATGCACGTCTTGTAAATAATAGCCTTATGATCTTCTTTCATACTTTGTCTAAATAGCATTTGTCATTCTATAGAATGGCTAGGAATTATATACAATGCCTATGGAAAGTATATAATAATTATCATATTTCATACTTTGGCTAAAAATGCCCGGCATTCTATAAAATGCCTAGGTATTCTATGGAATGCCGGCGTTTCATACATTGTCAGTAACACCTATAAGAAATAGAAAAATGTCGTCGTTTTCATTCTGGATTAGCATACATAATATATATCACTGTTTTTCCTAACGAATAAAATATGATGCATACATGATAGGACAGGAAGGAGAGACATGAATAATCTCTGATAAGTTAGAACTATGACCGTCTAAAATCCAAAATATTATTGTTTTATTTTTTCAAAATAAAACGTATTTCTGTTCTACATACCTCTCAAAATCTTGTAATATAAATGAAAGTAAAAAAAAAAGAACTTAAATATGCAACAATATTTAACTATGACAAAAAAAATAATTTACGACATAAAATCAAATTAAATTCCAAATCATTAATGCTGTCTTTTCATTCAATTGAATTCCTTGAAAGTACAACCCGAAGCTGATAATTTTATTTTCATAGGATTCGCTAACAACGTGACACGCATATCTGAATTGATATAATTAAATATTATCAATAATGAAATAAGCAGAAACAGTTAAGAAACGTATTTCAATTATATAATTAAATTAAAAATTATAAAAGAAAATTACGAACTGTTTCACTGCTACAATTTTCAGTAAAAGCATTTATAAAAAAATTAAAATTAATATCCTTATTCCATTCTTTACTTGCAAGCAAATTTTTTTACCTTTTCGTTTATGAAGTATATAAGGAGAAAGTATTGCAATTGTCAAAAAAAATTCGAACTCGAGATTTTGATGAATCTCCACGTTTTAGACCTCCCCGAATCCGAAAAACACAATTTTGGTATCATGTCTGTCTGTGAACACGATAACTCAAAAACGGTTAAAGCTAGAGGGATGAAATTTGGTATGTGATCTTCACACATAATTTGTAGGTTTCTATTCAAATTTTCTACAAATCCGTCCACTGGAAGTCTGTCTGTCCATGTTCATATGAACACGATAAGTCTAAAACTTAAATAGCTAGATGGATAAAATTTGGTACACAGTTTTATCAACAGAAATGTAGGTCCGTATCAAATTTTGGATCAAATCAGTCAAAGGGTTGACTGTCTGTTGGTCTGTATAATAGCAAACTTTTTAACACAACAACTCCTAAACGTTATGATTTAGATAAAAAAAAAATTGGTGTGAGGTCTGCTAACATTAGTTGTAGATCCGCTGCCAATTTTTGTTTCAATCCGTTCATAAAAAGGAGTTAAAATTGCATATTTGGCTTTCTTCACCCTACTATGACGCAAAAAAATGTCTTCAGGCTCTTTTTAATAGGCTTCGATTGCACGTATTTCGCTTATAAACAATGCAATTTATTAAAAACACATGTTTTTACACTGAAAATTCTTAAACATGTTGCTTTTTAGTTGTGCTAGAATGATGCACTTACAATTTCTTGTTGTAATGTCGTTTCGCCTTGGTTCCTACCAGTGGCGAATCCAGGGGGGGGGGGGCTATCAGGCCTAACTTGTCCCCCGCGTGTACATGTACCACAGGTTGGGAACCTCTGTCTATTATTTTCTGTCTTTTAGAAAATATGTGCAATATGTAATTTGTTTGATGATGCACTTTTTTGTTGTGTACAGTATTTTTTATGAATATAGTTCATTAAAGAATTTTTTAAGAATACGTAATTTTTATTAAACCTATTTAATAAATCATAAAATATGCTAAATTTGTGTATAAAAATATTTGCAGGAATGTAGTTTTTTCCTGGTAGGGGTTTTATAGAGGGGATGAAAAATTAATGAAAATGTGTCACGTAAGGGGAGGGGGGTGCAGCTTTGTCTCTTCCGCCAAGGGCGCAGGATCACCTCGATACGGCCCTGCCTGCGTGGATAAAAAATTCGAACCTACTGTAACCTAGAATGCAATGACTATCAGAAGGTTTCGCTAATGCATGCACAGAGATTAATTACTTCCAGTACGCAAGTAAAAACTAGGTAATCAAATTCAAAGAGATGCGTACCGATTTTCCGCTCTTGCCGTCTCAAGGACAAACTGACGTAATTCGCTCCATAGCCTTCGTGTGCGCAGAAGATTGCTTCCAATACGCATGCGCTTGGAGATACGGATTCTTTTCAAAAGTAAATTATACAGACCGACAGACAGCCAACCCTTTGACGGATTTGGCCCAAAATGTTATGCGGACATACATTAATGACGATAAAACTGTGTACCAAATTTCGAGTTCGATTTTTTTTTTTTTGACGATTGCAATACTTTCTCTTTGTATACTTCGTATACGAGAAAGTGAAACAAACAGACAAACCTGAAAACAAATATCTGTTGCCACGTTTCAAAAAAATATTACTTTGAAGCAGGTGCGATAAAATAGGCAATGCAATGAATACTAAAGCGAAAATTCTGCTTTGTTGAATTTGCTGTATATACTGCTGGAATTGAATTTCCAAGAAATCAATTTATACTACCACAACCGTAACAATTGCAAAAGCGCGTAAATAAAAGATTTGCTGAAATAATGAGATCGTTTTGAATTTTATTTACAGCAATAAAAAAATTGTTACAATTTATGTTTGAAAACATTATTTATTGTTGTAAATAAAATTTACAATAACAGATTGTTACCAGTACTTTGCGCATAAGAATCTGATTAAAAGAAATTGAATATGCTATTTGAACGCCCCTTTTCGACGGATTTGGCCCAAAATTTTATATGGACCTACATTCATGATGATAAAACAGTGTACCAAATTTTATTCATCTAGCTATTCAAGTTTTTGAGTTATATTGTTCACATGACCGCGGACAGACGGAAAGACAGACTTCCCGTAGACGGAGTTTGTCCAAAATTTGAGATAAACCTAAAAATTATGTTTAAAGACCACATACCAAATTTCATCCCCGTAGCTCTAATAGTTTTTGAATTATCGTGTTTACAGACAGACAGACATAATTCCCAAATTGTGTTTTTCGGACTCAGGGAGGTCTAAAACATGGAGATTCGTCAAAATCTCGAGTTCGAATTTTTTGGCGATTACAATACTTTCTCTTTCTATACTTCGTATACGAGAAAGTAAAAAGACAAAAAAAAAAAAAAAAAAAAAAAAAAAAAAAAA
>BGPR01027714.1:0-20507 GCA_013235015.1 Araneus ventricosus
TTATTATTTTGAGATAGCAATGTGTCAACATGCAATATTTTAAGGAAGGTTGACATAATAAAGAAATAAGTAAGGAAAATAATTGATGGCCTTTCTTACGTGAAGCACTGCGTGATGATAAAGATATTTGTGATTTTGTATACTCATTTTTTTCGATATTGGAATAACAACTTTAAAATCTTATGGCATTCTCAAGAAGGCATCACTTACATTCACACATCTTTTTCAGTGGGAGTGTCATTTTTTAGCAGTATTGGTATTCGTTTTTTGGGAGGATGTTATCTGTCATTTTGGTGGTGCATGTCGTGAATGGTATCTGACAAAAACGCTTAATTTTTGTTAGATAACGAAAATTTACTAACGCAAGCTATCCATAATACACCAAAGAGTCAATTTGAGAGGTTCATCATATTATTCAGCAATTTTCTATTACATTTATATTATTTCTCCCGCATTCCTCAATATTTCATAAAAATTAACTAATAAATATTACTCTTTTTCTGAAAATAAGTATACAGTTTTAAAATTAATGGATATGATAAATAATTCAATAATCAAGTAGTCAAGTAGCCTTGTTTGTATCTGACAGTAACTGCTAAATAACTTTTGATTGTAAAAAAAATTGGTTTCCATTAATTCAGAAATTTTGAATAAAATAAAATAAGACGCACTAAATTTTCTAAACTAGGGATTTTGTTGAACATAATTCTGCATCGCAAAGAAAGAGTAACAAACCGAAGCTATCGTCTGAAATTCCTGTGAGAATTATCATATCAATAAGACAAAACTTCGTCGTGAGGAGCGGTTATCAGAGAATGAAGCATGTTCTCAAGAAGCCCTAGGCAAGGGAAATCCCATTTCTGTTGAAATTACTTGATATTTGAAATTGTGTTTATGTATACCATCAGCAAACTTACTTTACTTAACTAATACTGCAATTAATTGTAAATGAATACCATAAAGTTGGACAAAATTCATTATGAAATGTTTACAATATTCTCAGACAGAGGGAGCATTACTAATGATTACCATAAATTTGGGTAAAATTCATCATGAAATGTTTACAATATTCTCAGACATAGGGAGAATTGCTTACGATCAGACACTTCTAAGATGATAGTACGGAGAAAGTTACGCAATATATCTTGATGCCCAATTAAATAATCACGATTTAATTACAGATTATATCCGAATTTAGTTTTAACCCTTTATAAACATAACTCTGCGACATCTCCAAATAAATTTTTGGGTTATATTACGATAAAATGGTGTAGTGGATAGAAAAACATCAAAATTCTGCCGGTTTAACAATTAATTTATGAAATATAGGGGTGATAAATATGCTTACCAGAGGACATTCAGGGGAACTGAAAGTAGTTAACATACTTACCACTGAGCATAAATCTGAATATTCACTGGTATGTTTACTTACCACTTAATTTTAAGGTATTTATAATAATTGTTGGGGATTTCTTTTCGCACAAAGCAGTGGAATTTCTCATAACATCTTAACCATTAGTTGCGTTGAAAAACGAATTAAAAAATTATAAACCATAACATTTAAATATTCAACCCAAAATGTAGTCGAAATATGCGTAAGATCATTAATAGGAATATCTGGAATTTGAAGAAACGTCTACTACATGAACAGTGTTTGTCGAATTGCAGAAATTAAAATTGAATTAAAACTAAATATATTCAATAATAAATACTGATTATTAGGCGAAACACTATTTTAGACATAAACACAATATAAACTTATTTTTATACGAGAAGATGTTTGTGAGATGATATTTTACAAACGCTGGACCTCAACGTTGTTTCAAAAACACGCCGTGAATGAGCAATGGTATGTATACTTGCCACTTTTGAATTTAATTACGGTTAAATGATAGAATTAATTTTTTCTGGGTTAATCTCGTTGCTCAATCTAATTCTAAACCCCAATTATCCTATTTATCGTTTTATAAGACTTTTAAGCGACATCAAAAGAAATCTGTCGCAGATGATAAGCATATATACCGGAGATCTGTAACGGTTAAGCATTAGAAATTGACATTGTGTGTAACAACTCTTTATTAATAGTGAAAATTTTCTCATTTCATGGAGCTCTTTCGATGGTACTCATTGAAAGTCATACACTGGTAATCAAGTTTCTCACAGAGTTTTACTGATGCTTAAAATATTCTTTTCACAGCAAATCAGTTGCAGACATGAGATGCATCGGCAAAAAGAAAGGAAGAAACGAGAGATTAGATATTCTATTTGCACATAATTGTGAAACTTGTCAGAGTGTCCCAATAAAAATATTTTGGTCAATTATAATATCATAGAGAAATCGATGCAAATTACAGAGCGAGCTATTTTGTAAAGATTGGATTAGTATTATATAAAATGCATAGTTTATTTTTGTTAGCATTTACAGGCCTTTCAGACATTTTAATGAATAAGTCATTTGTTTTATATCTTTGTTTCCGAAACCAAGCTTTATTACGAATCTTGCAATTTTTCTCACAGAAAAGATCTTCCTAATTATTTTGTCAGCTTATTTTCGTAACGAAACGTTTCCAGTACCCAAAAGTGTCTTTTTTTCTCTTAGTCATCAAGGCAAATGATAAGCACATTTAGCAAAATATGTCTGTAACACAATTATAACTCTAAATCATGTCAAAAGTTATTAGTGTACTAGCTGTTACCCGCGACTTCGTGCGCGAAGAATTTGAATTGCTACTTTTTTTAAATTTACGAATGTAAATGTTTCGTTATATATAGAAAGGGGAAGTCAAAAGTTCTGACGGTTGATAATACATAATTGGACGACTAATTTAATTCTCTGTTACTGTAAATTACATCATTGTACTCAATGGTATCATCTGCTCTTTGGAATATATCATCCACCATGCTATATGTCATCTGCTTCTACTGTTTAAAAGAATACATAAGACAAAATATACCTTCCTATTATAAAAACTCTGACAACCATATCATATACGTCAATGGACGATCCTGGTTTGTTTATTTTGGATTCATAGACCGTTTTCTGGTAACCTTCCGATTTAAGCAATCGCCAAATCTATTTGGCAACTGTATCAAGCGCCAAGCTGGAAATAAAGGTGAATTAGTTCAAAGTCTAACCGTTGCCTAGCAACGGAGTAGCTATAAATATTCGTTATTTCAAAATCGTCTGCACGCATTTTAAAGTTTTGGAACTTTTAAAAATTAATAACAATCGAAGGGAAAATGTCAGAGAAATAAAATTAGTATCATTGAAAAGGTAAAAATTTGAACTTTAAGATGGTATAAAAATATTTTTTGTCGGACAGTTTGCTCCGAAGGTACGGCGGAAAAACGATTTCGGTTATTTTCTAATTAACTGACTGTTTAATTAACTTTGGGACTTGGAAAAGTTCATAAGTGTCTTCCCCTTCTCTTAAATAATAAGTGTACAAAATTTGGTTGAAAACCGTCCATTGGTTTAGGAGGAGATGTGGAACATAGCCACATACATACCCACCCACATACCCACAATGACTTTTATTTATATTAAGATTTGGGTAATTAGGTACGTTCACAATGCTGTGTTGAAAATACAACAGCTAAAAATGTATGATATAAGAAGATATGTTATATATAAAAAATATGTTGTATAAAAAAATTCGAAGAGTTAAGTAGCTGTTTCGGCCAGTCTCATTTTCTCTCAAAATGCATTACTTTTTCGTAAAGATGTAGAGTATAAAATATATAACATAATGATATTTTATAATCTGCTGTATTAGATCATTTAGGGGCCACAAAATAAACAAGAATGTTTGCGCAAAAGAGCGGATCCAGTGCGACTCGAGTTCTAAAAAAACGCACAACAGCCAATGGCAACTCTCAGGTTGACAACACGTAAAAAACTACTTGAAACTACTTCACCGTTGAATGACGTAATATGTGCATCCCAGAGTCACAGAAAATAACGTCTAAATTTAGACAACTTTCGGTTTAAATATACAGTTCCATTATGGAATACCGATTCTTGTTGTTGAAAATTAACACTTTAGTCGCCACGGCTCATATCTGAAGTTCGAACCGCTAATTAGATGACTCATCTAATTAGATGACGCCACCTTCTAATTTGATGACTACTTCTCTGTTATCTCTTAACTACAGTAGAAGAGGCGTCCTCATTAGATAGTAGGTATGAATTGCATTTGATCGCCGCGTGAATCCTATTTGATAGACGTGGCGATTAAGGTGTTAAAATCTTTTCAACTTATGGGTTTCCCAAAATTTTTTTAATCATTTGTATATATTTTACATGAATAACTAATAATCATTGAAGTTACCTAATTCAAATTAATAAATGGAAATGTAGAATCTTGTCAGAAATCTAGATTTCATGAAAGAGATTAATTATTTTTTCTTTTGTGCAATTATAGTTTATTTTACATTAAATGATACATTTTCATAAATAATGGCGCAGTTAATCGTCATAATTACAACTACTTTGCAAATGAAAATCTTTATTTCACAGAGGGCACGTGTGAAAGAGCAGGTATTAACTGTAGACTAGTTTGTTAGGGTGTGGATTAATTGGACCCTTCTCTTTGGTGATGTTTACCTAAAGTTACAAGAAGAATATCTTGCATCACTCATGCAAGAGGTACTTGAGAATGAAGTAGTACGTAATTCTCTCAAGATGGAACATGAGGTCTTACCTTGATTGAATTCTGGTGAACAGATGGTTAAGACGAAGTGGTCGCACTGAAATCCAATCCAACTCACAGGATCTTACCCCATTGGATTTCTTCTTGAGGAGACACATGTAAGATAATGTTTATAGCTCAAGACCAGCTACAGTAACTGAGCATTGATAAGGAAATGGGCCTAAATGCTCCCTGACATCAGTGGTCAATTTTATCAATAGCAACCTGGACAATAACGGTTCGCAATTCGGAACCTCCTCAACGACTTGCAATTTTTATATAAATTATTTTGAGTTATGAAACTTTGATGTATACTATATATTGCTTATGCACTTGTTATTCGAAGTAGGTGGATGTTTTAGGGCATCCTGTGAACGAATTGCTCTTAAATACGTCTGATCATATGCAGAACTTTTGATTCGGCCTAGAGATATTTGGTAGGGGAGACCTGGGCTGGTTGGCACCGATTTTGGTTGGGAATATTTTAATATTTTTTTGGTAATGATTAGACAGCTAATCTGTATTACCTTTTTTTATTATTATTTTTTTTAGTGCCCATGCCGGTCCGGCCTACCTGCAAGGGTGTAAGGCCCTGAGCGGTCCGGCAAGGAAAGAAAAATTCACAAAATCATCCAAACGATTAATACAAACTATAAAGTTAAAATCCTTTCTCCGAAGTAAAAACCAACACCAAAAACCGAACAAAAACAACTAACTGATGAGCAATCAACCCTGGGTCAGCCAGTCACAAATGCCATTACTGATTTTATAAGCCTGAATAAGTTTGGATTGGGCCTGGCCATTATATCTTAAATTTTTAAACCAGCTTTTTCTGTGTTCATCAGACGATTCCTTTAAGTGAAATTCAGCAGTAAGAGGACACCTGAACACATAGTGGTCGGCATCCCGACAAGGCCACAGGCACGAAATGGTGAGCCCAGTTTTTTGAACATGTGTAGATAACAGGGAAATGGTCCATGATTAGTTAAAAAAGTAATTAAAAATTTATTGGTGATTAAAATGTTTTTGTCGACGTTCTGTATTACCTTGAATTTCTACATCCTTCGGCTAGTCTGAACCAGAAGTAAGAACAATTTGGTTAAAAAATGAGGGAACTGTAGTTAGTTGAATGAGCTGACCATACCCGGTGAAGGTTGACATTGTAGATCTTCTTTTCTTAATTTTACTGTAGTTACCTATCTAATTAGGAAATAAAATGGATTTTATAATTAAAAAATTTTTATTTTAGGCAAGGCACAAAGAATTGAGTTTGATATCAAATAGCATTTTTTTAATGTAGGAACATTTAACTAAGGTATAAAGAACTGAGGTTGACTACAAATCACAAAAACAAGTTGTCTCTTTGTCGGCCTAATGTCCAAATGCGGAGGCAAAACCATTTTTAAAATCAGCCCTTGAGACAACTGAAATTCCAACTATATTTTGAAAACTCATTCGGCGTTTTGAAGCTTTTCTTGAGGAAGCTCCCTTTCAATTTATCACGGCTGTTTTGGTCCAAAACTTTGGACACGAAAAATTTTGAAATAATCTTTTCCTCATTTAACAGCTTAACTAGCACAAAATCAATGCCCTCCGGGTATTTTTCAGAATTCGATCATTCCAGTCCTCAACCGAATCCCGATAGACATCAAAATCGTCGTCATCATCTGGGGGAACTCAGTCTTCTTCATTCTCAGAATGTAAGAATTGTCTCCCGACTTCAATTGTTTGTTTTGGGCCTTTTTTCACTTTCTTTGTTCGTCGAATAACCTTATTTATTTTCATTGAGCAAAACTTGTCTCTTGGCTTCCACAGCTGTTCCTATTTTTTTTATTGCAGTGACTTCTCTTTCTGAATGAAGTTAATCTTTCACGGGAGTATCTGTTAAAATAGCAGCATGCCTCTTTCTTATCCCTTGTCGTGTTTCAGTCTTTGGGAAAGGCCACAGCTTTTCTAAACGTGAACCAGTTTGTGGAATCCAAACTGCAGGCATTGGAAATGATAAAACCTATTGCAGTTCAGAGTCATTTCTTTCACCTTCTGTTGCGGAAGTTAAGTCGGGATCGGTTGGCGTCCGACTTGAGCAAAAGTAATCCAAAGGCGAGGAATCACTCTGAAGTCCGTTAGGTATGGCTTGAGGACGGTCCATCTAATATCTGGAAAGAAATTCTGAACCGGGAATGATGTCGGGTTCTTATTACTTATTCCAGCCAATGCAAAATCGGCTGATTTGTTCCCGTGCCATGAGTCACACGCACGATTCACATATTTTTTTCTGGCCATACACGTTGAGTTCCAGGGGTTGCAGCTTATGGCTTCAATGATTTGGAAAACTCAACACCAGAACTCCACTTGCTTCCAAGTAATTGGAGGCTGAAATTATTAGGTGGAAGTCATGATTGTCCAGTAGCAATAGTGTTGTCCTTTATTTGGTCGATTTCGTGCACCGGACGAACTGCTCAGCAGCAAAATGAATTAAATGATCCTCTTTCATCCACCGCGACGAGTTACAACATTTGTCGTAACACTGCATCAGAAGTTTAAAAAATGCTGCAGTTTGTTTTATTAAATGATTTAGCCCGATTGATACTCGTCGCTTCAGGTCTTCTTATGTATAGGGATGAGATTCATTTTTAAAAATGAGCAGAACCAGTCTTCGCTAGCTTGCTGATATTTTTCCCATGGTGGGCACTTTCCGATTCAATGAAAAAGAAAACTGGTCAGCAAATTTTCATACTTCTTTGGGACTGATACCAACTAAACAACTGACGTCTGTTTTTACGTATGCTGCTAAATCTTCTTCGTTCTGAAAGCTGAACATTTGGTATGTTGATAGGTAGTTATAAGTCGTAGGATAGGCAACACCGGCTGTTGAAGCGTTTTGGCAGTGGCGCTTTAGGGATCTCAAAGATATCCCATACCTCTCAGCAGCCTTTGACAATGTCAGTTCCTTATAAGTAACCACATTTATTGCTTCAGCAATGGGACCCCGGGAGGTCGAAACTCGGTTTGTTGTACTTTTCTGGATCTGAAAAACGCATGGCTCTGAAAAAAAAATATTAGACATGAATGAAACATTCTCCACCTGCCCCACTGGTGCCAACATGCCCTGCTTGACTTGGCGCCAACCTGCCCTATCACGCCATTTTTATTTCGAATCAAACTTTTTTCAGAAATAATTAATTCAGCAAAATGAATAAAATGATCCTCTTTCATCCACCCGGCAAGTTACAACATTTGTCGTAACACTGCATCAAAAGTTTAAAAAATGCGGCAGTTTGTTTCATTAAATGATTTAGCCCGATTGAGACTCGTCGCTTCAGGTCTTCTTATGTAAAAGGATTCTTTTTAAAAATACGCTGAACCAGTCTTCGCTAGCTTGCTGATATTTTTCCCATGGTGGGCACTTTCCGATTCAATGAAAAAGAAAACTGGTCAGCAAATTTTCATACTTCTTTGGGACTGATACCAACTAAACAACTGACGTCTGTTTTTACGTATGCTGCTAGATCTTCTTCGTCCTGAAAACTTAAAATTTTGTATGTTGATAGGTAGTTACAAGTCGTAGGATAGGCAACACCTGCTGTTGAAGCTTTTTGGCAGTGGCGCTTTAGGGATCTCAAAGATATCCCATACTTTTCAGCAGCCTTTGACAATGTCAGTTCCTCATAGGAAACCGCATTTATTCCTTCAGCAATGAGGCCCCGGGAGGTCGAAACTCGGTTTGTAGTACTTTTCTGGATCCAAAACACGCATGGCTCTGAAAAAAAATATTAGACATGAATGAAACATTTTCCATCTGCCCCACTGGTGCCAACATGCCCCACCTGACTTGGTGTCAACATGCCCCGACTGACTTGGTGCCAACCTGCCCCATCACGCCATTTTTATTTCGAATCAAACTTTTTTCAGAAATAATTAATTAATTAAAAGATGTATTCTCACAAATACGCTCATAAGCATTATAATCCTAAATTTGTCAAACAATAATCCTCATTGCCAATATTATCCACTCTAGAAGAAAGTCAATTGAATGGTAAATACTTACTTTTCAAAGCACAAAACACAATTCGACCTCTAGCGTCTGTGGATCCAGTTGAAACTGGCGCAAAATTTGTGATCTTGTAGAGTCGTACTGCCGATTCATTCTGACCCGACTTCTATTACCATCTAGCAACTTTTAACTACGGTGAGTGCCAACTTGCCCCTGGTGCCAACTAGCCCCTGGTGTCAACTTGCCCCGGTCTCCCCTTTAGCTTTTCTCGTACAGTAACAGTATGAACAGTTAGTTGTCTTTGGCTGTTGAAGCAAATATCTAGAGTCAATTAAAAATTTGAAATCATTTTGTAAATTTAGCGTTATTTCGTTATCGTATAATCTAAATATTAATATCGCTCTGGCATAAACGTTGCTTTCTTTAAAGAGGTAATTTTTAAATAAAATAACATGTTCAATTAAATTAAAAGCACTAATTATTACATGCAGTGTCTAAAATTTTACAAAATCAATTAATATAAAATTTGTAAAATCGGGAGTTAATAATAAATATCATGATTATCCCCACTAACAAACATTACTCAGATTCGTTTGATATATGAACATGCTACATTTTTTAAACAGCTACTAAAATTATTTGCTATACATATCAGTTTTAAATCTTTTATTATTAATTTAAACTGTTCATAATAAATGTTATCATACTAGTATTTTGCTTGCTGACTGGAGTTTAAAATACATTATTATTGAACAAATACAATCTTATCATGAGATGATATGAACAAACTTAAACAACGATGAAAGTTCCATGAAGTTTTACATAAAATTTGTCAGCCAATAAAGAGATTGATTATGTTCGTTTACTTGTATATATCTTGATTTCACTTTGGTCTTTAGCTTCAATAGCTGAAATTCAAAATACACTATGTTTGAACAACTATTAATTCTCAATAAATAAGATAAAAATATTTTTTCCTAAAATTTACTAGCGTGCATCCTTTTACATGTATGCAGCTCGATCATATCCATATGCTAAGACCAACAGAGAAAAAACCATTAGTTCAGTGAATTAGTAACATATAGAGATCTTTTAGTAGCAAAAAGACCTAATACGCATCTTTTGTTAGTAAAATAGTACAAAATTTTAAAGTATATCTGCAAGCTTTGATTACGAGTCACAATTATTTCATAAAAATTTTGAAGTTATAACCAAGTTAGTAAAATATAGATTCTTGCAAACAGAGTACTTTCATACAATTTTGAAAGTTCGGAAATTCTTTTAAACATTATTTTATTGTTATATACAAAATCACTGAAGAATTCATAAATCCCTATAAGTTAAATGCTGTCATGCAATAGAATAATATAAATATGTGAGAGTAAGCTGATAAAAAACTTTTAAAATATGTTCCGAAAGTAAAATCCAATTTACCAGCTGGAAATAAAAATGTTTATTATTACTGATTGTGAATTTGATATTTCAGAAATGAATATCAACATAGTAATTTTAACATGTAACTATATAGAAAATAAACAAAATTTGCTGTGTGAATTTTTTCAGATTTAAGTGATTAAAAATATTTTTTGAACAGTCCTGATAAATACAAATACTACAAGAAAAATTACTTGTATGCACATTATATATTTCATGACCAGCCGTAGTTTTTAAAAACATTTAAATCTGACAAAATAGCAGAATTTTTATTATTTTAGGAAACGATACGATGACTATATAAGCAACTGTACAAATTGTGCATATCGGCATCTTACAATTGTAATGACAGAATTTTTTAAAAATGGATTTTCTTTAGCAATTTTTTTTCAATTTTTCAGGTATGATTTAAGAAGCGTTTTAAGAAGAGAATTCTATGAAATTTGATGCAAGAATAATAAATGTATAATAATTCTATATGCATTATTAGATATTAATTTTAAATGAAAACTTTGAGCTCTTTTCTAAGTCCAGCGACATTTAATTCATCAAATAATGGGAAATATTAATTCAGTTTCAGATAAACTGCTGTGTATGTGTTTACAAAAACAGGAAAATTCAAGCAATAAAGGAAAACTAGAATCATCATTAGGACAGCTAATATATAGAAAACCACGAATATCTTTTAAAAGAAAACATAGCCATTAGGAACACAAAATCGACTTTTGTTAAAAACTTAAATCATTTTTCAACTGTCTGTTACTAAATATAAATGCATAACGATAAACTGTTGTGTTTTTTTTATTTTATTTTTCCTATAATTTCCCTTAATGAGTATAATAACTATATGCGCGTGAATTGGGAAAACTGCCACTGTTTTAGAATTAATTCACATTTTTTTGCAATATTTTCTCTTAAAAATATTTTCTCTGTCACATTAACGATCAAAAACATAAAAATATTATTCAAATTTCTCGTATCTTTACTTTTACTCAACTAAATAAACACGTATAAACGGATATTTATATATATTTACAAATAAATGAGACCTAAAAAGTAAGTAAAAAAGGCATAAAAACATCCAAGTGCTAAATGCTTAGAATCCCAAGCACTTAGAATCACATTAATTCAAATTTATCACAATATGTGCTTGGTCTATGCGTGGTAAATGAATAATAATCCGTAATCGTACCAACATTAGCGATACATAATGAGATACTTTCAAGATTACCATTTTGATACAAAAGGACTCTGAAGAAAAACAACTCGAAACAATTTCGGACAGAAGTTACGAGCACAAAAACTCTCTTTCACCCGCGAAACCAATTTTCAGGTCAGCTACCTGCCTCCCATTGAATTTGGGAACAGCCCCCCAACAGGCAGCAGCATCGATAAGGCAAGTACAGCACAGCAATGAACTTGAGCGCATGCCCCAGATCCCGTCCAAAGTCTGCTGACCTAGAAAAATGTGCCGCGGGCTTCCCTCCACTATTTAAAGGTGGATCCATTCACTTTTTCAACACACACCGTCTTCACTCCTCTCGCAACGGGATAGCTGTAAGCACCGCTCCTCCGCACAGTTTTTGCAACAGGTGAGACTCCTTGTGGTTTTCTCCTCCTTTTGTTCTATAGGTGGTGGGATTTTTCTCTTCGGAATACAAAGGATTTGCATTTTGGATGATTCGGAATTGTAATGATATTGTGGCCTTCAAAGTGGATTGTAAGGTATCATTTTGGTGATGGAATTTCTTCAAGAATTTGAAATTTTAAGTGATGCTTTTGTAGATATGGAAAAGAATTATTTCTAGATGATGATCATTCGAAAAAAAATTAGCTTAGAGGCCTTACAGCTTCAATTTTAAAATATTTCTGAGAGTTTCTTCAAAAGTGACTAAATTTCCATCGAGTTAGACATTTTGGGAATAGAATTCATTTCAAAAAGTTTAAAATTTTGAATAATACTTTCGAAGATGAGAAACAAAGCTTTTTCAGGCCGTATTTCTGGAAAGAATTAGCTTAAATGCAATGAGATTCAATTCTGTAATATTTGCACCTCAGAAGAAACCAAAATTTTCGTGAGAATATTACGAAGGAGACACAAAACTTGCTGTTTATACCTACTTATAAAAATTTACCTTTTTCAATGCATATAATATTGATATATATGTAATATCTTGCCTTAAGAACAATAAAGTTAGTACTTAAGATTTTATATGAAAGTTTTTGAAAATTGTACTCGTATGTTAACTTTTTAGACGTGTAACTTAGTAACATCTATAAATGTTTTACGAGAAAAATTTCATTACAATATGTTGAATAGCCTTTTCAGTAATTGGCATTGAACTTCAGTAAAAGATAAAATACTTGTAATATTCACCAAGTCCCATCTACTAATTTTTAAAAACTAATTCCTTCAGAATTAATTTACAATTTGTATTACCAAAATACTTTTCTGATTTCTTAGGAACTGGAAAACTTACGAAAATTAATTACAGAAATTAATCACAATATTAATTTCACTCTTCAGCTTTCGTGGTTTGAAATTGTCATTCAATAGAAATGAAACAAATAGCCTTCTGCTTTTCGTTTTCATGGGGAAAAAATTAACATCTGATGCTAGCTTTTTTTTTACAAGAAAAAGGTTTATTAACCATTTTTATAAATGCCTTGGTCTAAAACTTCTTTGCCAGAAAATTTGTTATAGATAAACATTCTTTAATTGAATTGATAAAGATACGAACAAAATATTAAAATTTAATCAATTCACTTATTAATTACTCCAAAAACTATATATCCATGAAATAATAGCTTCATTGGTAACTTGTACAAGAGGTTGATGTATTTCCAGTTTCTTTATGAAAATAGAAGAATATGTTACACTTGCTTTATATTAAAAAGTTTGTAAAATATCGGCAGATTCAATGAATATGCTTAATTAGGAATTTTATTTAATAAATAATGGAAATGTTATGGAAAAATCTACTAATTGAAAATTATAAATATGGATTTCATATATTTAGGTGATATCCAATTGAGCCAAATATAAATTATTTTTTTGAGGAAAACCTCTGACATGGCTGTAAGCACTAAAAATACGAAAAAGATAAAAAGAAACAAAAATGTGTAAAAATCACGTGAAATAGAGAAAAAACATTTTTATATAGCTTGAAACCAATACAAAAAATATGATACTCCGATAATAAATATTCAAATTAGTCCAAATGATGAAGTTATTTAGAGCAGCTCGTTTATATTAATATGTATGACATGAGCCTTTAAACAAAACGCGGTGCAAGCATAATTTTACTGCATGGTCAACATTTGTTACTTCATACTCGAGATTAGTAATCAAAATGTATTCAAAGCTATTAAATTAGGTGTCTAAAATACCCTCCAGTAGCGAGAAGATAGAAAAGAGGTCAATGCCTTCATTTAAAATTCATCTCGTGTTTCGTATGATCTAATCATTGCCATTTTTCCAAGTTATTACTTGATAATAACGACTTCGATTATGCGACAATAAAAAATTGGCGAATGCGAATTGGTGGTTAAATTGGTGAGTATTTGGTACTAAGAGGCTAAGTCTTGAAATGATTTCAAGCAGAAGACTATTGTCATGAATATTTTTTTGGTGTTATCGATTGGCGTTCCAAAATATTTAGGATTGTTAAGAATAAAAGTCATCACTGCATATGTTTAGTGCAAAATTAACCAAAGGTATTTTTTAACCACTGATATGATACATATTTGCTTAAATTCAGTCTTTTATACTTTAGGGACTCAAAATTATTAGGTGTAAAAATTAGATGGTAGGTTAGGATTAGAATGCTTAGGTGCAGCTAAAATCATAAAGTATACAAATAAAGTGAAGTATTGAAAGAAAATTATATGGAATAATATTTGATATCAAGCCATTCATATATGATGAGCAAATGAGATCCAACACCAACCCAATTTTATTTTGGAAAAAGTTATTAATCAAACAAATTGATCTTTCCATCTATATCGAACGGAAACAAGTTCTTTTGCTCATTATAAAATGATTTTACATTTTAAATATTTAAACTTAATGTTAAAATTAATATTTAAACTTCTGAATGTTTTGCCAAATCTCATTAAATTACTTTCGTGCCTTATATTCCTAAAGAAAACTTGTTAAAGAATGAAATTCTGCTTGTCAAACATAAAAATATGCGTTTGGATGTTATTACTTATTCTTTGCTTTTAAAAATTACATTTAAATAAATGGAGTCTTCAATAAAGTTTTATTTAAATATGCTTAGAAGAAAGTAAATTTTACAAGAATATTTTAATTTTTATCAAAGCTGCTCTTTTTCTTTTTGTGGATAAATATAATTACTTTATTACACAATTTCAAAAGATTTTTCTAAAAAAAAGATATAGCAAAGAACAAAATGGAAAGTTTTCCGAAATTGGACGAAAACGCTTTTAATTATAAGTTATTTTTATTGTAACATGTGTTGTATAAAATTTTACAATGCATTTAATACAACTGTTTTCTTTATAAAAAATATTATTCGTCCAGAAAAGGGTTTGTTCTATATAAATAATGATTAAAAAGAATAATGATCCTACATAGTCTTGAGTCAAAACAATTATCTAATTGTAAAACCGATATTAACTAAACTTTTCAAAGATCTGCGATATCTGCTCAAACAAAATGGCAATGACCTTTCCGTTTTTACCTTTAGCGGTCCATTTTGCAAAACCCTTCATCCAGAAATAGATTATATGACGTCACGGATTTCGGTTCTTTTCTTTTAGACTACCCATAAACACATAAAACAATTCAATCTTCTAATAATAACAAATGAAGGTCAATGATTTCTACTTAACAAAAGATTCGCTTTTTCTTCTTGCAGTTTATGTAATAAAATCTTTGATTCGAGAAATTTTTGATCCATTGCTGATAAGCTCCACCGGTTTTGACACATACACGATTAATTATTCTTTGTATCATCTTATTAGATTGAAGTATTCAAACCATCGTTTTTCTAACTTAAGGTTCATATAGCTTTTTAATTAGTATTACCATAAACTTGTAACTATAGCTCTACAAACTCTCTTACAAGGAATTTTGTTGTGAATTATAACAGTCCCAGTTCTTGAGCATATAAATTAATGCAATCGAAGCGAGTTTTTTTCTTTTCTGTTAGTTAAAAGGGACATTTTTTTTAAATTAGAGTCAATTTATTTAATAAGAATAGGCAATATGTGGAATACAAGCAAGGAATAAAAGCGAATGGAAGATTCATTCATGATAGATACTGACGGAAAATATGGAGCAGCATGAGAAATAAAAGGGAAAAGTATTTTAATTACATACAGTGAAATGAATTAATAATACCATTGCATTATAACGCAATTTACAATACATTTTTGATTAAATAAGTAGTTTACAAGCAGACACTGAAAATATGTCTTTTAAGTTAAATGTGCTTTTGATTTCTAATTAACATTATAAGGAAATAAAAAGTCAAATTTTACGCCATCTTTCTTCATTTTACTTTTTGCTACTTTTCCTAAAATTTAACACTAAAAGAAATATCTCATATTGTTCTTTTTGCATTTTCAAAGGTATAGAAACTGAAGGCTTTTTTTGAATTGGAAAATTTAATGAAATTGATTGGTACAAATGTAGAATAACAAGTTTTAAATAAAGACTCTATTTGTGTAGTACATTGAAACTTCTGATAAGACACCATTTCATAAGTTATTATCTTTATTGCATGGCCCAAATGCATTTTCAAAGCCTGCATTTAAAATATGAAAATTAACTCTAGCAAAATATCTCGTTTCCCCCGAGAAAATATATTTAGCTGCATCAGTAAATTAAAGAATCTATTCATTTTAACAAAAGAAAACTCAATCTTTTCTTCAGTATATTTAATATACATTTTCAGTTATACTATTAGTACTTTAATTTGGGTAATTTAATTTAATTTTTTTATGCAATGCTCAGTTTTATTCAACTTTTTGCAACCCGAACTATATTTTGTAATGCAATGGAAATCTGAAAATTGTTGAAACAATTTATATCAGCATTTTGCGTTGTTGCTATCTGCTCTCGTTCTTTTTTGAATTGTAATACCAAATATTGCAACAGAATAACTCTTTAGAAGTCTATTATCTTTCTGTACTTCTTGTTAGCAAAAACCAAAACAAAGGACGAACCAGAGCAAACCACGAACGGTGAAAGTCTCAGCAGATTCTTTATTCCCCACGCAAAACGTGACCAGTTTCTCCTTAAGAGACCACCAACCACACAATGAATATTAATAAAGTACCAAACCTCAACTTTTTCCTGCCACCGAGGCCCACTCTAACCGTAACCGGGAGTTTAACCACCCCTCGAGGGTAAGGCAATGAACGGGGAAAGAGGAGTTGAGACATGAATGAGTTCTGTTGGTCGATTTGAATTATGGAAAGGAGGAAAAAATACGCACATGAAAAGAGAAAAGAAAAAAGTGTCGATCAACTCTTTCTATGAATAGTTCTTCGTCTTGCCAATGACCTCTACGAGCAACAACCTCCGATTATTGGAGCACGAAAGAGTTGGCCTACTTGACAATTTCGGGATGGTTTTCTTGTGGTTCTACTAGCCTTCTTTGCTTTCTCCTCTTTTTTATTGTTTTTTTCCTCTTAGTTTCTTTCCTTTTTTATGTTTTTGTTCCCCAAGGCGGGTCTTAACCCTAAGAATAGGTCCATGAGAAAGTGCAATCCCACAACCAACTTTGGTGGTCCTGTGTCAGATCTGCAGTTGCTCTGGCAGCCACTGATACCCATGGGAAATGGGTTCTTAAACAGTTTTGACTGTACCTCAAGGCTAAGATTCTTTGAGACTGAAGTAACCTCACCTAATTTTAAATTTTATTTCAAAGCAAGGAAACATTTTAGTACTTAAACATCAAACAGAATCACCAAATTGGGTCTTAATGCTAGTAAATATCCACATCAAAACTCTTTCAGACCTGTTAGAAATATCAATCGGTTATCCGCTTCTAGATATTCTACTTAGTGACAATCCTTACCAGTTAGTATATTGCTTTAAGAACATTTGTGATTGTATATTATTTGAACAATTTTGGACGTACTGACGGTTATCATGACATTTGAGTTTTATACAAAATTTTCAGCAATCAGTTAGGGAAATGCAGAATTATTTCAATAATTTTAATGTCAGGCGGAGGTTGTTGAATTTTTATTCTCTTTTTTCTATTTTTTTATAATTTAACTAGTTGGCTAGTTTATCACATTAGCTCGTGTGTCTATATCTGTGGTCATTTTTTTACTCTTCGTATAATTTTACCATTGCATTTAGTTTTATTATTGTCCAGTTATTTCATGTATAACTGTGTAATTTTGTGTTTTTTCAGAGTTTTATTTTACTCTGCGTTACCAAAATATTTTAATAATGTATAGCACCATAGCAATCCTTCCTAATGCAATAGCTCCTGTAAACATTTGTAAACTTGTTGAGTTTTTAATTAGGCAGCGGTGTTGAGAACTGTCAAGTTTTAAGAGAGGTCACCCCTCGGGTGTTGTGATTTTTCTTCCACTTCATGTCCGCGACACTGCTTAAATAACCTTATAGTTATAGTTGCAGGGACATGGAGTGGTGTTATGTTATGTTATATCTGTGGTCGAATCTGCTTAAAATCTCTGATGTAAATATAATATTTATAACATAAGGCTTAAGGTGTAGAGCTCTGATGTCAATATAATGTATATGACACATTGTCTTATAAACGTTATGTCGTGTAAGAATAGTTTCGTCCAGTGAATTAAGGAATCTAAATATTGAAAAATTTAAATAACTCTATACTTACGTTAATATTCTCTCCTGTGTATAGCCTTTATTTCTATTTATTAGTTCTGTAATTATTCTGCTGCAAAAGAGTTGAACACGTTTGCATTTCACATATTTTACTAACTCTATAAATGAATACTTTTTAGGTAGAAATTAAAGAAATATCCCTTTAGTAGAAGGCGTTTTTTCAGAATTTTAGGAATATTTTAAATTTGGGCTTTGGCTGTTGTCAGTTGTGAATGGAGAGAGATATCCAAATACCAGACTTAAATATTCAGCATAGAGAAAAAATACTTCATAATCTAACCCGAGTGGTGTATAAAACTCATAAAAATCAAATTTCAATACGAAATTGCACAATTTTTTAAAACTGCTATTTTCTACAATAGATATAAAAAGCAAAATGGCTTTTAGAAATGTTGGCACTTTGACCATTATCATTGATAATGAATGCTTTTATGTAACAGCTGGAAGTATTTAAAGCAATTCTGATTACATGTTGTTTTAATACCTTAGATGCAATTTCAGAAGCCATTATTTCCATATGCATGCATTTAGAAAATATTAGCTATCCGTATTCAAATCGTAATTAAATAATAAGACACATCATTATTTTCGTAGACGACTCTGAAAATTGGCTGAAAAATGTACGAAAACAATGCATCATCATAAAAAACGATTTTTTGTCGCATTACGTATTTCAGTGCTCTAGATAATAATATCTTAAATATCTCAAAAACTAAAATCTGAAAGTAGTATTAAGGATTATGGAACGGAATGAAAAATTTATGTTATTATGTAAATTATTGATATTCAACTACCAAAATTCTTCAGTAGGCTAATTATGTCTTATCAAAATCTAATATATACAACCAAATTCACAGCATACCAATACCCGGATATCAGCCCGGCTACTGTCGAAAATGAGCAGCATATCCCATCTTTTCCACCTGATGACCTTGATTTTCCAAAAAAAAAAATTAAGATCTCATTTCCATTACTACGATGAGGTGAAACCCAACGTATGAAAGAAAATTTCGGATTTCCTTAATGGCATACGTGAACCCTAAAATGCAACAAAAGGCTAGATGCAAGCAGAGAATTAAGGTTAAAATGCCTTAAACAGCGCACTAATATCCTGAACCATGTGAAGACAAAAGCGAGCAGATGGATGTGATTTGTAGAGCAAGAAGTTGCCTCAAGGTGGAAAGAGAAAAGAAAGAAAAAAACAACACTCCCTTCAGCGTTATTAAATTATGTATACTCTACTCGATGGGTGCCACAAACAGCTCAGCTAACAGCATCAGCGCTAATAGGGCTTTGTAAAGTCTTTTTCATTGTTCACGGACCATTGAGTACACTCTGGCTCATGCACAAGGATGCTGGAACTTGACACACATTTTCGATGCAGGTGCAGGTGATGATACTGAGTTGGTTAATAGGGCTGTTAAATAACCGTGGGAATCGGCAACAAATGGATTTTAAAGTAAGCCTCAGTCGTCAAACTGATGTAATCTCTGGGAGGAATAATCTCGAATTGAGTTCTTTGCTTCCGGCTGGAAAGAAAGGCGTGTCTGGAAATTGGGTGAGAAGACGTCTTAAGCTAGAATGCTTAGTTCTTTTCTGATTGATTCGTTATCAGAAGAATTCTCTTGAGTTCTTATTTTTAGAATCAGTTTTTGCTTTTAAAAGAGGAATGTGAAGATATCCGTGGCATTTCAGCCTTCTATAGCTGTGTGCAATAACGTTTCAAATCTTTATATATAATTTGACTATAAGTTTTTTCTCGACAAAATCTCTGGTTTTTTTTAGAGTTCTTATTTTTTTTAATTAGAGAACTCTGAAGGTACAGTGATTCTTTAAATTTGCTTTTTTTGTCTTGGTCAATTTTTTTATATTCCATAAGTTTGTAGCTATGAAACCGTACGAGAATATTCAGATTAATTCAACCTTCATACACCAGTATTCTACCATTTTCAATAATGTAAATTATAAATAATATGAACAGGTTTCTTCAGTTATCTTATTTCTTAGTAGTGTTAACACTGTATATTCAGCAAACTCCATTACCTGTAGCATGCTCTCACTTTTCTGTACAAACAGAGAAACTTGAAGCAGCTTGTGCCAATTTAATATTCTTTTCTTCAAATGGTAGGAAATTGTTGGCTGCTAAGTAATAAGAATTAGGAAAAAATGGCTCCAAAACAATAAGAATAGTTTCTATTATCATACTCACAAATGAACTCTTTCTAAACACTTCTTAACAGGAATATTGATTTCCCATGTTTTCCATTTCAGAAAACCAAAAAATGACCCTCTTCGCTTCAAAGATGTCCAGACACCAATCCCAGCGATTCACCCTCTTTACCTTCTCCCTCCTGGTTTTGAGTGGACTCGTCATCCAACAAGCAGAAGCAGGCATCGGGGGCCTTCTGGGTCTAGGTAACAAAGGTTTCGGTGGCAAGAAGACCTCGGAGATGCTTGTAGCAGCTTCCATACTAGCTTCCCTTATCACCAAGCATAAAGAATCCCAAAGCCAGAAGAACAGAGCTCCAAT
>BGPR01027715.1:0-20507 GCA_013235015.1 Araneus ventricosus
CAGTATTAACAAAATTACAATCATATCTCTGCCCTTAACAGTATTAACAAAATTACAATTGAATGTCATTTGCTATTTTTGGTATGTTTGGAAGCATTTCGAATGCAGTTTCATTTGGTTAGAATCGTTGAGGAAAGCTGAACGTTGCATGAAACGGCCGCCATCTTAAAAATCGGAATTGAAAAACATCGCAATTAGGGTTTCTTTCCCGGGAAATCGTAAGATTTTCATAGTTTTTGTATTCGAGGGAATTATGCTTGGTTCTCGGGAATTCCCGGGAAAAAATTGAACATCTTGAGAATTATATAGTACAAAATTAATTTAAAGAAAAGTTTGGCTGTGAAAAGATGGTTTGTGAAGACACCGAAACACGCTGGAACGGTTTGCTGGCAATGCTTGAAAGATTTTTAGAAATAAAATCAGTAATTTCAAAAGCATTAATTGATATTAAAGAACAACAATTTTTGGCTAATATAGAATTTGAAACTCTGACAGCAATTGAAACAGATTTGAAGCCAGTAAAAATTTCCTAGAAAAACTGTGCTGTCGAAACGCGATTTTGCTAACTACCAATGAGTATTTGCTTCTATTATTGGAGAGTTAAACCAATACAACTCAGAATTTGCTTAAGAATATGAAATGTTCTCTGGTTCAAAGAATTAGTGAGAAAAGCAATGTTACTTTAGTTGCATTAATGCAATATCTAAATTTTGGGAGAAACAATGATACTGCTGCAATTACTGCTGATCTATCACGCGTTTACCAAATAAAAACTCTTTGATTCAACAAGCTAAAATAATTATAACAAGGCTTTTTTGCTAGAAAGACGAACCACGGTCCAACTCTTCGCACTAAGAAGAAGAGAGCCAATGAACTTTGGAAGAGAAATCTTTAACGTTGTAAATAAAATTAGATAAAGCGATCCACTCAAAGACAAAGGTCCTACGTTGTCCAACTAGCAGGAGTTCTAGCTTGAGCAAGACAGTGAAATAAGAAGCGTAGTTATTTGTCTCAAATGAAAATCGATCATCAAATATTATAAAACTGCGTGAGGCTTTTAAAATAATTCCTCCAATGTCAGCTAAACTGACAGGTCATTTTCTGCTGCCTAGTTGTTCGTAACAAAGTTACGAACTAGGCTGAATGATAAAAGCATAGATTGCTTGTGTTTTTTTAAAAAACATACTTTAAAAATGAATAATTTATATATCTTATTTGTATTTTGCAGCTTAATATATAAAGGAGTCTAAATTTTGGAATTTACGAATATCCTTATTTTGTGTAATTATTATAAATATCAATTAAAAATAGCTAATTTTTAGATTTTTTTCAAATTTTGATGCATTCCTGAGAATGACTGTTATGTTCCTGGGAATTCCTGGAAATTCCGGAGAAGGAAAAAAGGATGGAAAATCAGAAACCCTAAATGCAATTCAGCGTACAGAAACGTAATGCATTGTATGTACAGATAGTATAAGATGTATATTCAGTGACGTTTATACCCTGATTTTACGACACACGGAGCGACTCTCTGTTTAGTATATCATGCATTTTCCTGGAAGAAAATTTCAGTGGACAACAAAATAGAAAATGTAAAAAAAATTGAATTTAGTCCTGATATTTACTTATGTTCGTCATTGTTCAAAAAGAATCAGTTTCATTGATGCCATAAAAAATACAAAAGAAAAAATTTTATCTTCGTTTGTTTCTAGCGTATGAAATGTCTTTTTGTTTTAAAAGGAACCGGAAATATATGACATCCAACACTTTATAGAATGCATAAGCATTCTGCATTTTTTTACGTGAAAACGTGTTTCCGCTCGTTACAGTGATAGTCGGTCGAACTTTCTTGTGTGACAAAATACCGTCAGATTTGAATCGCTAATAACTACGAGACTAATAATGCGAAAACAATGGTTGACTCCACAACGACTAGATCATATATGTAAGAGTTTGTCGCATAGTATTTGTTTTGCCTGTGACGTCATCGTACCAGTGTAGGTACATGCGCGTAATTGTTATGAATTAGCTTTATGTAAGGTTTTAAATAAGTGCAACATGGAAACGCGTTTAACTAGGAGGTTGATTTTTCTTAAATTTTAAAGAGCTTGAGAAGTATTACTAGGACTCAAAGTGAGATAATAAAAATATTTAACAGAATATATGTAAAAATCGGTATTATATTGAAAATTACAAACTCCGTATGTTTTTTTATTATAACATACAGAGATGTCTTTCAAATTGTACGAAACTTACAGAATACTTGACAATTCGTAAAAGAAACATTTTATTAAAATTTGAATATTACGGAAAATATGAGCATTTGTAGTAAATAATATTTTACTGCGAATGCACGAAATTTAGTTCTATATACTGTCAACAGATGGCGCCATTAAAAGCTATTCTAAATAAAACACAAGAAAGGCGCAGTTCGGGTCTGCGCCGCAGATGTCTCGTGGAAACGTCGGGATAAAATCCTAAAACAAGTTTATTTCGTATTAATATGTAATTTAATTATCAATCTTTTTAATACAATATTTACACAGAATAGATAAATCACACGTTTATTGCATGTAGCAAGGGTCTGTGGTTGCTTGTGATTTATTTATTCTGTAACCATTTTCTACCCTGTGTAAATATTGTATTAAAGAGTTTGATAATTAAATTACATATTAATACGAAATACTTGTTTTATGTTTTTATCCCGACGTCTTTACGAAAAATCTATAACGCGGACTCAAACTGCGCCTTTCTTTTCTTGGATTTCCCTGTTAGAGAGTTTCAGCGGACTATAAAGCAGAAAATGTAGATTTGCCATAGCTAGTCATGGAACGATTTTTAGCTCCCCACTGTTCAAAAAGAAATAGAGTTTCACTAACACTGGGAAAAAAATTACGAAAAAAATATTTTCGTTTGATTCAAGTTTATGATATGTGTTCTTGTTTTTAATCCTTTAACTGCGGGTACTTTTAGTACAACCGATCGCTCTAAACGCAGAAAACAGAAACATGTCATGTATTTATTGTGATACAGTGGCGGATAAAAAATATATACACGACAAAGTAAGCATTTTGCAATCAACGATAAGAAAAATATATTTTATTTATTTATAAAAAGCATTTTTATAATTTAGTGGTACATATGCCACACCCGCAAAAAGTGGTTTATAAACCACACCCGCATCTGGTTGTAATGTAAGAATGTGGTTTATAAACCACACCCGCATTTGGTTGTCAATTAAGAATGTGGTTTATAAACCACACCCTTATTTGGTTCTAATTTAAGAATGTGGTTTATAAACCACACGTGCATTTGGTTGTAATATAAGAATGTCGTTTATAAACCACTCTCACATTTGGTTGTAATTTTAAACAACACCCTTATTTGGTTGTAATTTAAGAATGTGGTTTATAAACCACACCCACAGTTAAATATTTAAAGGAGCCTGCAATGTGTGAGATCAAGCACTCTATAACATGCACAAAAGTTTTGAAGTATTTCTGAAAATTAAGTGAAAATGAAAGGAAATTTTTCTTAATATTTCGGCATTGTTTTGGCATTTTTTGCAATACCGAAAGGTGAACCGGTGGAGTATAAAACATTTCCTTAGATTCGTTTCCATTATGTGGCGACCAGCTTTGTTCATGCGAAAACAATCGCCAATCGTTCATGTCATCTGCACACATACGGATGAAAACAATTCATATGGGAGAAAACACTTGAGTGAAGTTGATACTCAGGGTACTGCTTTCTTCAATGTCAAGATCGCTTTTCGAAGAAAAATCCTGGCTGGGTTTGGTACGGAATTTTTAACATTTTGGTGGAATTTATAATTAAAAATAAAAAAATTGGGAGTGTTGTTACATATATCGTGTCGCCAAAAACAAAATGTCTGTTTTTTATGCACCCAGAACTTCCCTATCTATATCAATAAAAAACCCTCTTAAAGTATCTAAAGACGGTTTGTCACTGTTCCTTTTTTGATTTTGCAATTTTGATGTGTTTTCAGCGATATCTTTGGAAGCTATTATCCGAAGAAATCGAGTTTGACCTTACCTTAAAATTTAGACAATTATCAAATCAATGATACCAGTTTGATTTCCAGACTTAAAAATAGTATTATTCTACTCGCAACAACACTTGGTTTAGTTATATTAACGTCCCATTTTGAATCAACGATAGGGTTAATTTGGGACGGATCTTTAAACTCTGGCATCATCGCCAGCTGTGTCGTAAGCTATAATTTTATGCGTATCTAGCCCGCCCTTTTTGGTGACGTCATCTGTTAACAAATGGTGAAGAAACTGTTGCAGTATTTAAAGGCGATGCTCCACCTGATCATTCTCTCACTTTTTGTTATCATCTCACCGCGCGCGTGGTCATATGATGTAGTTGTTTAGTTTAGGTTTTTAACTTAATTGTTGTTCTATTACATATGCTAACGTTCTAAAACTTGTGCTTTTATTCCGCGTTGTCTGTACTGTGTCACCATGAAGTAACCCTTCTGAAGGAAGTGGGTATATGTGTCTATGTTAGTGTGAAGTACGGTGCTGATAGTAGCTGGGATATTCTGCCACAACCATCATTCTGCTTGTGATTAATCATACTTGCACCTTTTACCACCACATCGGTAACCTTCAATGCTCATATGCCATAAAGCTGACAAGGACGACACCTGAGCTGATACCCCATTTTCGAGCTTTCGCAGCACACAAACGGTAGGACGTTTAATCCATTGGGTATGACTTAGCCTCAGGCAGGCCCACATACACTGCGGAGCTTCGGTGAAATCGGGTTTCGAACCTGAGGCCTTCCGGCCCCAAAGCCGACACCTTGCCACTCGACTATAGTGGTAAGCAACACGTTATCTAAGAAACCGTTTATATCTTTCATGCATTAAGATGAGCAAAAACGTGGATGATCAAACATCAGGGTTGATAATCATAATTTTAAATCTATGATTCTAAGATCTTGGAATCATTTGTATCTTTCATGCATTAAGATGAGCAAAACGTGGATGATCAAACATCAGGTTGATAATCAGAATTTTAAATCTATGATTCTAAGATCTTGGAATAATTTGTATCTAAATATATCAAGTATTATCTACACAACGCTTGCCTTTTATGAATTATTGAAGTCATATGTACCAAGAAAAGAAATCGTTTGCATCTTTCTTGCATTAAGACGAATAAAACATTCAGGGTTCTAAATATAAGATTTAAAAATCTAATTTATATCTAAATCCAAGATTCTGATTCTAGTCTAATCTAATTAATAATAATCTGTTGTGGTTAGGCTCTTACTAAACTAATATTTAAATCTAAGATCAAAAATTCTGATGCATTCTCTATACAACGCTTGACTTTCACGAATTTTGGATGTCATAAGTACCAAGAAAAAAGATCATTCGTGTCTTTTTTACATTAAAATAGATAAAGCATTCAACGTTTATTTATTAAATTTTTAAATCGATCCATTTGTATTATACAAATGAGGGAATATATTGGAGAGTTCTGCCTACTGCAGAGTATCACGGAAAACACTGCTTTAACACCAAGAGAATTTCAACCCAAAATCAGAGATATGAAAATCGGTAAGAAGGAATAAGCTTTATTAGAGACAGGAGCGCAACTTGGCATCCTGCGGGAAATCAACCTTATTCGAAGGCCTCAAAGAAAGTAGGATAGAAAGCAGAGAGAGATAGAAAAAAAGCATCTCCTCTTTTCCGTCTTGGATAAAAATCTTGGGTTTGATTTAAAGTCCCAGCCATAGATATTCGAGTTATATATGCTACCTACAATGTATGAAAGCCAACATTCTATAGAATACCTAGGCATTTTATAGAATGCAGAAAACTGGCCAGAAATGTTTAAAACGATTAACATTTCACTCATTTCTTAGGCATTCTATAAAATGCTAAATGACAAACCGGCAAAGTACGAATTACATCTTTGATTCGTGTTTTCAAGAAATGAAATTAAGTGCAATTCAAAATAAAATTATTTCCTTTATTGATGCAACAATTAGGTTCATATTTCATTTTGTTTTGTCATAAGAAAGGCAAAAATTTTGTTTTGTACGACTTTTATTTTTCTTGACGTATTTTGAAAATAAGTTTTTTAATAGCACTCTTTCATTATTTTCTCAAAATAACATTTGTATTTTTAAAGTATGCACTTTTTAAAATAATGGTTTTATCATGACCTTCTCATACTTTGCCTAAATAGAATTTGTCATTCTATAGAATGCCTAGGTATTGTATACAATGCCTAGGAAAAGTATGTAATAATTCTCATATTTCATACTTTGCCTAAAAACGCCCGGCATTCTATAAAATGCCTAAGTATTCTATAGAATGCCGGCGTTTCATACATTGCTGGTAATATGTATAATATATTCTTTGACTTCAGTGTCTAAAACATTTCCATTTAAATGAAATCATTAATTAGCTTTATAATTTGACACAAAAAATATGTAGGATCCATAAACATCTTAAGTATCCTATGCCTTCTTAGATGAATGAAAACGACAGCTCCTTTCCAAAACAGGAGGGGTCATCTTATTAGATAGCAAAGAAAACTATTCAGTTAAGTGGTTAAGGTATGAAGGAAAAGCAAACTCTTGTTATCTTTATTTTGGATTATTTAGATTAATCGAAACGTGCATAATTTTTGCTTTCTGGTATACGAATTATCCATAGAGAAAGTATCTCCTTACAAAATTCGACCTCCAGAATTTGCCGAATTTCCATATTTTAAACCGCTTCAAACCGCGAGTTTCAAAAAACCATTTTTGGAATGATGCCTGCCTGTCTATGAGCGCGATAAGTAAAAAACTCAGCCAACAGAGCGGATGAAATTTGAACCAAGTCTTTACATCAAAATTGCGGATTTATACGAAATTTTGAATGAAATACAGTCACGGGAAGTCTGTCTATGGATATGTTCATGCTAACTAGTGTTCCTTAAACATCGATAGTTCCACTATCGTTAGTGCAGTCGATAGTTTTCCCAAAATATTGACTGAATTTTCGATAGTTTCAAAACTATAGATAGTTTTCTCCCTGCGATACTATCGATAGGTGTTTTTCCTGTTGATAGTTTAGAAACTATCGAAAGATCCAGCCGATTGTTTCAATCGATAATTTTGAAACTATCGATAATTCCAGTCGATAGTTTTAAAACTATAGATCGAAAATGCGCCTATCGATAGTATTGCGCGGGAGAAAACCATCGATAATGTCTGTAATTTTTAGAAAGTCGATACTATCGATTGTTTCGGTCGATAGTTCCGAAAACCCGATACTATCGACTTGGCTTCGATAGTATCGATAGTCTGTCGATGTTTAAGGAACACTAAGGCTAACCTCAAAAACGCAACAGGCTTGATGGATGGAAATCGGCACACAGACACCAAGATAAGTCATATATAGCAATTATTACGCACGCAAACAAAATTTTAGGTTAACTTCTGTATTGTTTGCAAATATTTTCTTCCTGTAGATGTTTACAAGGAAGTTATAATCATTTGTTAGCGGTGGAATTGTTTTGAATAACCCTGCACATGAGAAACAAAGAATGCGTTAAATGGCTAACAAAGCCTGGTACTAAAAAAAATTAGTATATTTAGTTTTTGTTAAATTTTTTGAAGCTTTTAACCGAAAACCGTTTTTTTTTGGGTTTTGGTTAACCTGTTTTTTTTGGGTTATTCTTTGTTCCGGTTATAACCGGTTATTTTTTTAAAAAATCCAGTAGCCGGGTAAAAAACTGGCTCGATTTTAGGTTCGATTAGACTAAAATTTACCAAGTTATGCAGCTTTGAATTTCATCGTCTTAGGTCAATCAACGACAACCGCTTCTTCGAGGCGTCTGTTGGTTGGAGGATTACTGAAAGGGTCTTTATGAACAGATAAATATTGGCCAATGGATTGATTTCCTGCAAAAACAATATTAGTAAAAAAATTTGTCTACAAACGTAGTTTGTTTTTTTCTATAAAAAAACCTAATATCCTATAAAATAATAATATTTATAGGATATTAAAATACAGGAAATTATTCATTTTAGCTCATTGTGAGCCGGTGCTATGATGCATGAAATATAATGTGTAGCCGGTGAAATATATGATATATGAAAAAATCCTTTATAAAATCCGTTAAATGGAGATATGGAACATGACGATAAAGTAGTTTATGTTCTGTTTGACTATCAACTTTCACAATTAGAAATACAGTCAAACCCCGTTATAACGAACCCTCAACGGACCGACTCAGAAGTTCGTTTTAACCGAGGTTCGCTGTATCCGTATTTGCAAAAAAAATGCCCTAGCATGCTAAGATACTACTTCTAAAATACACTTTTTGATAACATAATATTTTCATTAGTAATTAGGGGCAAATAAAGTATTAAATAATTCGCTTGCCAACGTTAGCCATGGTCACTACAAAGTTCACAGAATGATAAGCAATTAAACTAAAATGGCAGAGAAACCACGTGATTGCTCCTAGGTCGTCTGACCAGAAAGTCCTCCCCCTTCCTTGGTTGACACTAGGCCAGGTGTCCACAGGGGGGAGGGGAGATAGAAACTGTAAAAAGCCTTGCCTATTGTTCCTTTGTCCCACTTATGGGGTTAGCAGCGACTCTAACCAGGGCCGTACCGAGGCGATCCTGCACCCTTGGCGGAACTGGCAAAGCTGCGCCCCTTTCGTGACACATTTAAATTAATTTTTCATCCCTTCTATAAAACCCCTACCCTGAAAAAACTACATTCCTGCAAATATTTTTATACACAAATTTAGCATATTTAGTGATTTATTAAATAGGTTTAATAAAAATGACGTATTCTTAAAAAATACTTTAATGAACTATATTCATGAAAAATACTGTACACAACAAAATAAATGTATCATCAAATAAATTACATATTGCACATATTTTCTAAAAGACAGAAAATAAAACAAAATCTATATCTTAAAGCAGGTACTGAACATTGGCTTTTGTGTGATGCATAATAAAGAAGAGAATTTATTTGCTTCGCACTATGTATAATGTATAGTACATAAATTACTAATTAGAAATAAAAGAAATTAGAGCTAAAATTAATATATGAGCTGAATTCAAATTTTATTAATATCAAATGACTTTTTCTAGATCAGAGGTTCCCAACATGTGGTACGCGTAACACTGGGGGTACGCGGGGGACAAGTTAGGGGTACTCAAAAGTGATTTTGGTAATGGCGAAAAACACAAAATATAAGAATATTCTAGAATTTCGTTTCATCAGATTCGTTTGAAAAATTAAAGTCTTACGAGTTCGAATGCCTATTTACGGAATAAGAAAAAGGAGAAAGTAGATTAATATCTAGTAATTGAGTAATTGTTAGTTTTCGTCATGACCGGCCGCCACGACTTCATCGGGCACTGTGGTCCCCACATAATAGCCCCATTACGAACAGCACATGCGACGACCCCCCCCTATTTTACCGGGGTGCGACCAATAATCGGTGATGGGCCCTAAGAGCCACACCACCATTACTGTATCCACCAAGGGAGCGAGAACCTGATTGCTTATCCGGCAGCTTCTCATCAGTGAACTTTGCCATGCTGGGATCATGTGATTAAATATGCGATTATATAAAAATAAGGAAATTAGTTTGTTATTTTAAAATTGAAAAATATTGTTGCAAATCATACATTTTTTGAATATCTTTAAATTAAAGAAAAAAATTGTACAGTTATTAAATTGGTATCATTAAAAATATGTTTTTTTAATTTTTAAAATGAGAAAAAATAATTTTTTAGATGATATTTTTGAAAAATACGGCGAAAAGGCAGCAAAATTTTGCCTACTTTTTTTATTAACTGACATTTTAATTATCTTTTGAAATTTTGATAGTGATTCTACTCTTGTTCTGAAGAGCATATGCGCCAAATTTCATCAATATCAAGCAGAAATGTCGATTTTTTAAAAAGACAAATAACATTCATCTTTGTATACATTATTGGAAAGTAAAATTTTATGGTTAAATCAGTTACAATTATCAAGACAAGTAAAATCAAGAATATCATGAATTTGGTGTAGAATAGCTGCATTAGTTTTCTTATGCAATAAACTCTAACACAAAATACTACAACGTTAATTTTATATTTTGCTTGTAATCATGCTTTTGCATGCATATTTTTACTACTAATAAAAGCGCATATATGCATAAGTGACTGTCTGTTGGCGTTCTACAAGACAGACCGTTGAGCCTACAGTTGCCAAATTTGGTACAAATATATTATGAAGGGTGGCAAAGTACACTTCAGTGAGTTTTTTTAAAACTTTAATTAATTAAAACTTAAGAAACAATTTTTTGGTGGTGGTGGTGGTGGAGGGTTCAGCGAAAATAACAGGAAATATTATCATTTAAAAATAATTTCTACACCGTCTTATATTTCAAAAAAATTACTTTCAAATGATAACAGTCTAGTTGTCGTGTAATTTTTTTCTTAAATTTGACAATTTTTTTTAAAAAAATATTTCTATGTATAATTTACAAGAATGCTGGGTTGAATGTCAAACCAATTTCACTGATTCATCAAATCTTTAATTTAATATTTCTCTTAATGTTTAATTTAATGTTTCTCTTATGTTAAAAAACGCGATATAAAAATTTATTTTGATTATTACAATATAAAACCTTCTTTTGTTATAGTCAAATGCTGCCATTTTCGTTGCTTTTTCAGTTTTTTCAGTCTAATTTTTTGTTAATTCTTTGCTACTTGAAATAAATATACTTTTAATA
This sequence comes from Araneus ventricosus, assembly GCA_013235015.1. Lineage (NCBI taxonomy): Eukaryota > Metazoa > Arthropoda > Arachnida > Araneae > Araneidae > Araneus > Araneus ventricosus. The sequence goes on from BGPR01027715.1 coordinate 10,788, forward strand.
GATTTACTATATTATTTTGATAGATTTACTCTTTAGCTCTGATCTAAAATTCATTTTTTCACTTAGGGCAGATAATCTTCAATGAAAACCAAACCATCTATTTGTTTGTAATAATTAGGTAAAACATTCAAGTTATAGTCAGATGAATTAAGTGTAATGTAATTCAAATCTGAATTATGCATGATCGAAATAAAAATTAATTTTCACTGAATTTAATGACATTAGAGAGCCATTCTGCCTAAGACTTTTTTAACAATTGAATGTAAAAATCAAAGTCATTAATTTTATTAGATGCAAAACATATTGCCTTAAAATTTAGTTCAAATTAGCTTGGGAAAAATGAAATAAGTTGATGTTTTTAAGATTGGGTGGAATAAATAATATATAACTAATAAAATGCGCAGCAAGAAGCTTCAAGTTCCAAGAAAAGGAGCAGGCCCTTTCTCTCTGCAAGCGGGTCACAACCAGACAAGCTGGCAACTTGACCACTGGAGAAAACAACTAGCGACTCCCGTAATGTTTATTGAGCCACTGAAGACTTATTCTCAAATTCTTTTTTATTTGCACAGCAGATCGTACCAATCTAACAATTAAACTAAGTATTTTAAATGGTCATTTTTGCGCCCCCGTTCTACGTGCGCCATTGGCGGGGGCCAATCTCGCCACCCCCTCGGTACGGCCCTGACTCTAACAAAGGTACAATAGGCGAGGAATGTGGTCTCTGAAACAGAGTATTTCATGCAAAAGGGGTAACTCTTGTAGAAGTTGAGTTGACTTGAGCACAATTAGTAAAGAATGTCCCTTTGGGCAAGTGAAAAGTTTCAAGTTTTAAAAATTTTCAGTTCGCTATAACCGAATCTCTAGCGTTTGTGGTTCGTTGTAAACGTATGGAAATACAATATTAACATAGTGCTTCAGTTGGGACCATGTAAAAGGTTCGCTGTAACCGAGGGTTCGTTATATCCCGGGTTCGCCATATCGCGGTTCGACTGTATTATTATTTTGTTTATTTTCTTTCAAAATAGCAAGCTAAGCAAGACAAAACAATAAATAAAATAAATAATTAAATAAAAAGAGAAGGGAAAGAAAGACCTGTAATACAACAGAGCATGACTGCCAACACTACTCAGTGACTCCTAATTATATTTCATTCACAAAGAAGTAAAAAAATTATCGAGTCAAACTAATTACACATCTTCATTCAAAGATTCCGTTTTAGCTCTAAAGAAAGCGGTTTGTAGGAAAATATTATTAACACGGTTTGTTAAAAAGCGCTTTAGAAATAATTTATATAAAGGAAACATAAACAATTAGATTAAATGACATCTAATTCTTTTACGAATTTTAAGTATCGTTTTTTAAACGAAAAATTACAACTGACGAAAAAGTAAATTCTCTTATCTTAATAAATATTCATAAGATTCCAGAACGCAACTTTTCATCAAATAATACTGCTTTTAAATTAAAGTAATTAAATTAATTAAATTAAGCAAATTTGTTTGAAAATTGTGTTTAAAGGAAGGAGGACCTTACAAGAATCTGAGATGCTCTAATTTTCCTAAAATTCCGTACTCTAAAATTTAGAACTCTCTTGAAGTATTAATTAATGTCTTTGTTTTCGTTATTTCCCTTCGAACTCCTGCAGTGAAATTTAAATTTAAATAAACTGAATCTTGCTTGAGCTGGAAGCTTCTACTATGAGTTTTGACAGAAACAATTACATATGTTTATTTACAACATTGTCATTTACCGAGAACTTTTTAATTTTTTGATTAATCTTTGAACTCTTAAGTTTTCCTGAATTGAAGTAAAAAAAAACTTTCTTGGTCGTATTTAAAACTCATTTTCATCTGTTAGTAAGTACTTTTTAAAAAGTTTATCCATTTCGTTAAGAAAACCGGCGAGAATTTTCTTCCCATGACTTTCTCGTATACTTACATAACATGCTGCGTTTTGTGTGAAGCTTCGCCGCGTAATGAAGCGGATCGAGTGTGCATTTTGGACCCCTTCTCTTTAACCTATTGGATCTAAAATTTGATGTAGATTTAGAATTACTGTGTCAAAACCACACACCAGATTTGATTTAATTGGCTCGTTTTTGTTATAACTTGTTTTCGTATACACAAAGACAAAGAAACGAATAGACATTCGTCAATATTTATCTGTTCATAAAGACTCTTTCAGTAATCCGCCAACCAGCAGACGCCTCAAGGAAGCCGTTGTCGTTGATTGGCCTTAGATGATGAAATTCAAAGCTTCATAACTTAGTAAACTTTAGTGTAATCGAACCTAAAATCGAGTTTATCTTCCAATCCGGTTTTTTCGGACGGTTATTGGATTAAAAAAAAAACCGGTTTTAATCCGGACAAAAAATACCGATAAAAAAACGGTTAACCGAAACAAAAAAACTGGTAGGTTTTCCCATCCCTAGTAGAAATTGTTGTCTTCAGTTATTCGATGCAGAGTAGCGGGTAACACTAATATAGTGTTACAAAAAAATCAATTTGCTTCGTTGAAAAAGTTTTAGATTTATTCGCAAGCTTCTTAAATAAACAGCCATTAAAAAATAGGGCATTATTTTATACAGAAAAATTAAAAAATCGCTGCGAGGTTTAAGAATCCCATTGGAAATATTCCTAGATATAAGAATCTTTAATTAAATGAATCTAGCAACAAAACTAATGCGCCAAAGAATTCTTAAATAAATTAACCCTTCATCTCCCTTAAACGTTAGAAGTACTTACGCACTTTAAGAATGCTATATCTTCGTAATTTGACCGTTTTTCGTGACAGTATTGATATGAACAGGAGGAATGTAGTTCCGACAGCTAACAGTAGGTGGCAGATGAAGACAAAACTCAATTTCTTAAATTATTAATCAAATTATTTTGTTTAATTAGAAAAGTTTTTTTCATCTTTCCTGGGGTTATTCTGCTTTAAAATGTATCTAATAATGCCAAAATAAAATTGAAAAGTTTCTGGCAAGTTAATTAGGTAAATAAAGGTTTACGTCGATTTAAGTGGAAGTTAGCAAAACAAATTAAGTCGAATCGGAATAAATAACCACGACAGACTAATTCAACTGAGAAAACGAAGAGCTTTTTCTTTAGCGTCTAAGTTTTCGACTGACATTCGACTTTCAAAAGTTTGGTGTCATCAGAAAATTCTGTTAGTGTTAAGCGACGGATTCCGAGACTACCACATTTGGACGATTTTACACCGGAAAGGGGTGTCAGGCAATGAGTCATATGAGCGCATTTCCGAAGTTCTTTGTTAGATAACGCTCAGTAAAATGTAAACATCACCCTTCCATTCTTCACTTTCCCCCTATTTTGATGAAAATAACTCCGTCCGTGCACACGCAAAATCGTGGAGGGTTTCCGAATCCGTTGCTAAACAATAGCGATCAATATCTTTCTTTTACGCCATAGTTCTAAGATAAAAAAAAACAATCATTTTTAGAACAGTAGCGGATAAATAATAATTTCTTGTTGTACGTGAAGATAATAACCATTAAAAATAATGCCTTTTTTTTATATAGAAAAATTAAAAAATAGCAGCAAAAGGCTAAAAACCCTTTGGAGTTACTCCTAGATATTTAATTTAATGAAATAATTTTTGTTGAATGAATCTAGAAATAGAACTAATATGCCAAATGATTCTTATAAGCGAAACGAATGACGTCGAATCGGATTAAATAACCATGGCAGACATACACTAATGCTGCTTAGAAAGTGAAGAGCTTTTTTCTTAGGGTCTAAGTTTTCGTGGGCAATCGGCTTTCAAAATCTTGGTGCCATCATAAATCTCTTTTTTTGGTCAATATGTCAAAAAAAGCATCTATATTAGAATAGGACAGACATTTCGGTAACGCTCATGAATGTGGGCGTGGCTACGTGCCAAAAGAGATTCAGACCAGATAGTCTGTCTACAAATTAGCACACACACAGGGACTGTTTTGATTCTGTTATGATTTAATATCAAATAGGAGTTATGAAAGGACTTTTTTAGCTGTTTTTGGCAGTTTCTTTTCTTTCTTCTATTTAATGTTGATTCATCGCCGTGAAACTCCGTTATTGTCAAACAGAAGTTATAGTAGAATTAATTTATTTTTCTACTTCTCGGAGATCTTTACTTTCGTTTTCGTTAGAAAGTTTTTTTCTTGTTCGTACTTAATCTTGTAATTGAATACTAGATGTGTGGCCCGGCGTTGCACGGGCTATCACGAATAATAGGATATTCCCGGGCGGAAAGAAATGGGGTCACGTGAGACCTTGGATCCATATATTTTCAAATGCCACGCCACGGTTTTCTCTACAATCAACAAATATTGTCACTTACTTTCTCTAACAAACGTTACGAAGTTAAACACTTTAATACAAAAAAAGAAAGAAAAAAAGCATGAAAACGATTTTTTTACATTGTTAATAAATCGAAACACAGAAGCTCGCTCAAAAAGAAATACCGTCGTCCGTTAAATAAATAAAAAAAGGCAACACCGAATGCGGAAACTAATACAGTATACGTTCGTTTTTACGAACCTCTTTTTAACGAACACTTGCGATTTTACGAACTAGCGAGTGGTCCCGAATACACTCCCATAGACGTAATGTAATTTTTCGCTCGCATTTACGAACTACAAATTATGAAAATCTCTTTTTTGCGAACTCAGTTTTCATATTTCTGCAATTTTTAAAAAAATATAGCAACGCTGTGCCAACGTCAATTTAACTCTCCAAGAATGTGTTGTTTAACCCTCTTTCGGGGGGAGGGGGCATAGCAACAAGTTCAAGTTGCATCCCGTGGTCCGTGTGGTTGGTTGTCAGGACTAAGGCACTTTTTTGAAGGGAACAATAACTGTGAAATGATTTCAAGCATAGATAAAATGGAAACATGTATTTTAAAAATGTGATTTTAAAACAAAAAAAGGTAAGTGATTATTTCCATTCCTAATTTTTTTTATCTATGTTTTCATCTATGCATTTTCATCTAAGTAATACAGTCTATGTTTTCATATGTAATGTTTTCAAAGCATAATAACGTAATTTTCTGGGTAATAAAATAATTTTTTGTGCGTAAATTTGCATTTACTTCTTGTACATTTATAAAATACATGAACTTTATTTCATAATAGTAGTAAATAATCTTGAAATACTGCTTCATCTATAAAGAGGAGGCAATTTGATAAAAATAGACATAAATAATGTACGTATTCATAACATTTTTGGTGCTTTTCTATTTTACGAACTATTTGAGTGTTCCCTACAAGTTCGTAAAAACGAGCTTCGACTGTAATAGGGGAAAAAAGAATCCGCCGTGAATGAATTCACCATGCTGCCAATAGATGGCAGCACGTCAATTCATTCATTTTGGAGTTTTTAATTAATATCTTTTTAACTAATTACAATTTCGGAATTTAAATAGTCGAAATGGATTCCTTGGATTATTTTCCATGTTTTGGTACTTACGGCTAGTTTCAGGATTCAGTGGTTCGTGAGAGGATAGAAGGACATAGATACATATGTTTGTTTACCTTCGAATTTTAATAGGATAGATTTATATATTTTACCAATTAGTGTCAATTGATTCGTCATTTCTGTTTTTCACGTTTGTTTTTTTTTATTTCTTAAGCACGAGTGTTTAAGAAATAAAAAAAAAATGCCAATGTGCTTGAAATTTTCTACTACAACTTTCGTTAATAAATCTGTGACAATCATATTCGAGATATTATTGGGAAACTAAAAATCCATCTTAGACGGGCACAAATCTTCTAGTTTCTAGAAGAATAGCGGATAAATAATAATTCTTTGCTCTACATGAAGATATGGAAAAAAGTCTCTAGCAATTGGGAAAATGAAAAATTTTCTACTTAACTATATTTTCTGATGTGAATTATTACAAATCAATTTTTATACAGGAATATTTACATTTAGTCGATTTCTTACTTGTTTTAAAAATTTATACTTACTCGTGTAATATGAGTTATCGTTTAATAACGTACAGCTCTGAGAAAAACTTAACTGTAAGTTATGAATGTAAAAATTAAATAAAGAAAACCTGAAATTGTCTGGAGCAAATTTGAATTTATCCTGCGCCGACATGAATATTGGGTAGCATAAATTTCATCCCGAATTAATTTCCCATAAAATGAAAATATTTTTCATATTTTTAAAATCATCTCCATGTGAGATTTATGATTACTTAGTGAAATTTAAACTCTCAATTTTAAATTTGTCTTTGTTAAATTTAAAAAAAATTAGAATGGTTATTCCATTTGTCTACAAATATCACTAAGCCTTCCTTTTCTCGTTCTGATGTGTTTATTTTTTTAAACTTTATCCGAGCAAAGTGTAAATAATCAATTAAAGAAGATTTCCATACACAAATGTTTAACTATCACTCTTTTTAATGTTTCATTTATTCCACGCTAAAACATCAAAAGACAAGAGACGCAGCTCAATTGGTAACAGAAAAAACATTCCTAACTAATTTTGAACAAAATTTGCAAAAATATTCATTTTATACTTTAATTACATTATTATTCTAACATTAAAATATTAGACTTCTTCAATCAGAAACAAGTGTTCTAACAGTAGACATACAAAAAGAAAAACTTTCGTCGCAAATTAATGAAAACGACGAATATTTTTTGATTATACCTATACGACCCAATTTATTCTGAAAACAGATTATTGTTTGAACAGTGATTATTCACAAATTTACATCAAATAATCAATTTATACATGATTGACATTTTAATTTTAATGTATTCCTTTAATAAATACGGCGAAACATAAATTTTCTTATTTAAAAATTTTTTATACATTAAACTTTGTAGCTTCCATCATATAACCATAACATTTTCTAGAAATGTGACCATTTAGCCATAATTAGTCTGCTTTAAAATTATTCTTATTGTCAATATCTACTGATCTGTAGTCATTCGAATATGTTTCATTACTACAGCAAACACCACTGATAATGAAGCCCAAATTTAAATTATGGAAGTAATTATCCGAAAACTTTAAATTGATATTTAGTGCGTAACAACCTTCTTCAAAACTTTTTAATTTGATGCGAAAGTGCTCTAGTAGCTTGGAATTTATATTGCTTCCTAAAATAAATGTGACATTTTGACCTTAGGTTCGCCTACGTCGTATTCCAACGTATTCTTCGAATAATAACATTATTTGTGGATTAGTGAATTCTGATTCAAGATTGGAGTTTGGAGTCCGTGACGTCACCTCCGAAATCCACCTATAAACTGCAGGAAACGAAACTGCGCCGGAACGAAGTATTTTCTCCGCGCGTTCCGACTCTGAGCGCTCACTTCGTTCCTAGCTGGCGGCCATTCAGAATTGCACAAACGATTTTCTCGCTTCAACAGACTTCCTGTTTCTCTTCTCCATTGCCACCCTTCAAGAAAAATGTAAGTATAAGTCCCAACTGACTATGCTTGATGATGAAAATTCTGATAGAATAAATCAGAAGCAATAAAAAATGGTCTTTTGATCTATAAATGACTTATTAAATTTCTATAATATAACAATTTCGAATAGTCTTTTTGCCTATATCTGTAACCGTTTTCTTCATGGAGTAAATTTCATCAACTGAGAAGTAATTTACACTTGAATATAGCAAACGATTAATTTATTTAGAAAATAGCCAGATAAAGTAATTAAAATGTAAAAATCTACCAAATATGAAAAACTGCCTTTCAATTAAAATACAAGTATAAATCCCAAGTGCCTGTGCTTCATGATGAAAATTCCGATCGAATAAATCAGAAGCAATAAAAATATTACTTACCTTTCTTTTGATCTATAGATATCTGTAATATCTTTCGTTAAAATAACGATTTCGAATAATCTTTTTGCCAGTATCTGTAGCCATTTTCTGTATGGAATAATTTTCATCAGTTGATCAGAAATTTACACTTGAATATAGAAAACTATTAATTCGTCCAGAAAATAGCTAGAAACAGTAATTTAACTGCAAACATCTAAAATAGGTGAAAAATTGCTCTTAGTAAATCTAATATCTATTTGAATGAGGAAAAAATTAATTGATGGTTCTTAGTATTATTTTTCAATGCAGCGGAAATATAAAAATGCAATTCGTCGGTAATTCTGTGGGATGAATTAAAATTCTTTCTTTACATGTTTTTCATAGAATAAAATGTTTTCTTTCAATTTAAATACATTTTAAAATGATCACTTAAATCACTATTATAATCGTGTGGTTATACTTCTGTTTTAAGAAAATTACTCTTAATTTTCTATTTTCTATGTTCTTCATATTCGCAGATCATACAAAAAAAAAGAATAGTTTCCTTAAAATATAATTTTTAAGCGTATAAAAAGTAGTAATTCTTTATCTCTACAAGCTTTTCGTTAAATTTAATGTTTTCTTTCAATTTAAGTATATTTTAAAATTAGCAATTAAATCACTGTTACAAGCGTGAGGTTATACTTCTGTTTTAAGAATTTTACTCTTAATTTTCTGTTTTCTTTGTTCTCGTAGATCTTACGTGTTTTCGTAGATCTTACAAAATGCGAATAGTTTCCTATAACTACAATTTTTAAAATATAAAAAGTGGTAATTCTTATCTTAACAAAATTATTAATTGCATTCTTTTAATGTATGAATGCGTGTTTCATCGATCACGTTAAAAAATATAATGAAACTATTCTTCCAACAATTTTTACTATCAGTAATTCCATAAACACAAGGTATTTTTTCATCGGAAGAAAAACTATCAGGTTATTAGTGCAAAATTCTTAAAAGTAGAAGTTAATACATTTTTTTAATTGTTCCAAAATAACTCTTAAGAAGATTTAGAAATGTTTAATCTTATACGCTGCTTGCAATGATCTCTCATGGAAAATTAAAACTTTCTTTTAAATTCACGTGATTTTAATGTTATTTGTTATAGTCCTACTTCTTAATTTGCGTGACTCTAAGAAATGAATGAGAATTTTAGCTGATTTTAAACTATCAGTTTTCGTCATATTTATTGCAGTGACCCTGTAAGTGATTTTTGAGGTGATTTTCTATGTGCTTGTATAGCAATGTGAATAATCTAATCTTAAAAGCTTGGTGAATTTTTTTCACCTCGAAACAACCTGATCGATATAAATGTAAGAAAACGTTCTTTTATGAAATCAGAATGCGTAAAAGTATATTTTTCTATGTATCTGAAACGCAACATAATAAAGCAACTGTGTAAATTTTAGCTGGGAAAATAATAATTAAATAAAAACAATGATTTAGAAAAGTTCTCTATTTTCTAAACTATTTTCTCAAGCATATTGCAAGTTGATTTCTTTACTATAGTATAAATTCTTCAAAACGTATTCAGTTCTTCATTTCAAAATTAAACTTGCGTTTGACAACGCAGAAACCACATCTCAGTTATTTCATGCGATCCCAGTTTGTTACAGATGATTTAGATGAATTCTTTTATATTTTTATATTTCACGTTATAGAGTTTCATATAAATAATATTTTGCTCCGATGTTAAAGTATACAAACCTATTTTACGCGTTACGTTTAAATAGCGGTTAAGTAACTACAGTGTTGCCGAGTTAAATGTGAAAAATATTGATGAGAACCAATGAAAGTTATAACGTTGAAATTGGCTTTGTTCACATACATTAAAAAACGTATTCTTCAGAAATTCTGAGAACCATATTGTTGAAGAATATTTAAAATCTTACA